>MU187280.1:31661-77063 GCA_016904865.1 Pissodes strobi | reverse complement strand
TGTTTCGGTATTGTGGATAAAGCTCTGTTTTAGTAATAAAAGAGTGTTAAAAAAGCACTTAACTTATTTAAAAAACATTAAACAATGTAATAAGTACCAAACTGACCCACTACTTTTGTGTGGTTTTGCAAAAAATTCAAGCAGTTTTCTTCCTCTACTAGTCATATTTTCTGTGTGCACTACTAAAACATACCAGGCAAATAATAAATACTGAACGCACTGAAGTTCTTTTTTCGCTAATATTTTAAAAGAAGTCGAGTTAGCTATATCTCTGCTATCGTTTTAACCATTTGAACAAGGGTAAGTAAAGTTACTTGAATCTTCATTTGGATTTTATAGTACGTAGCATAAAGTAAATCGACTCACTTGTTTCTTAAATTGTAAAAGTGTCAAATCTCAGGAAGTAACTTGAGTAGATTTATTTATACAATGGTAAATTATAGGCAAGAATAGGAAAATACAAAACTTTGCAAGTAAGAAGATTTACTAAAATATTTTTCGCCGCGATGTAGAGATGCTAGAATTTAGTTGTAAATAACTTGCTAATGTAACCCCACTTAATTACCAGAATTGGTGGAGATAAAAAGGTGTCAAAGAGAAGCACAAATATGCATACAGAGTAAGAATCAAGTAAGTCGAGTTGCTTGATTCTGTGTTTTTGCGGCAGAACAGTTCAATGGGACGGATCTCTGCTTGTAATATGGATGGGGCTTTACCTAGAGATTTTGACATCCTGCATCTAGGACCATAAACCCGGCACCGACCCCTTGTTCCATTTTAGATCCATCTGTGTACCAGAACAATGTACCTCGTTCGGGATGTAGTGTTCTCATTGTTAGGCGATCTTTTATGGTCAAAGGAGCGTTGGAAATCCCTTGCCTTTGGCATATGGTCTGTTGGTTTGGCCAGCGATTCGACTCTGTTTGTGTCCAGAATCTTTAGATGACCAGTCAGATCACCTGACTTAGTTGATTGGGTCTGGATTACTCTGGATGCGCTTAGTAAGGCCTCCCTCTTGCCGCTTAAATGCAGGGGAAGAAGGTCCAGCTTCGTCTTCAATGCTACCGTGGGGCAGGTTTTTATTGCCCCTGTGATACCCAGACAGGCAAGTCTTTGCACTTTTTGTAGCTTGCCTTGCGTAGTCTTTTCCTCTGTTTTGGTCCACCACACTAGTGAGGCGTAGGTGACTATTGGTTTTACAACCGTAATGTATGACGAATAGATCATCGTGGGTTTTAAACCCCATGTTTTGCCAAAAAGTCTGCGGCATGCCCAAAGCACAGCTGTTGCCTTTTTGGTAGTCCGTTCTATATGTTTATTCCAGTTAAGACTATCCCCAGGTAATTAACACTGTTTGAGAGTTCAATCGTCACGCACGCCGTCTAGTCTAGGGGCTGTAAGGTTCACCTTTCTCCTTTTTGTGAACGGTACTATGACGGTTTTACTGGGATTGTCATTTAGTCCTTCCCTTATAGACCAGTCTTTAACAAGATGTAGACCATTTTGCATTTTGGCCGATACTCTGCCAACATACTTGCCCTTAATTGTGATGGCTAGGTCGTCAGCATACCCTTGGACGTCATACCTTTCGGTTGTTAGTTTTACCAAGAGTCGATCTACTGCCAAGGGCCACAGCAACGGCGATAAAACTCCGCCTTACGGACACCCTTTTACTGCTTTTACCGTTACACTAGGGTCTCCTAAGGTTGAGGTACATTTCGTTGTAGTTTCATCTATACCTCTGTCTTCTGCGGCCCTTTGTATGGATTCATATGAGGTGTTGTCAAATGTACCCTCTATGTCTACGACTGCACACATAGCCATTTCTTTCGCCACGAATGTCTTTTCAATGTCTTTTACTAGGCATTGGAGCGCATTTATCGTGGATTTTGCCGGTTGGTTGGTAAACTGTTTTTGATGTAGTGGGGTTCTGGAGATAAACTCGCCCCTGATGTATTCATCTATGATTTTTCCATACTTTTAAGTAGGAAGGAGGTTAGACTGATGGGGCGATAGACCTTTGGTTCGTCCGATGGACGATTCTCAGCCTTTGGGATAAACTCAACCCTGACCTTCCTCAAGTTCTTCAGAATGTAGCTGTAGATATAGCTAGCTTTGAAGATTGTTTTCAGGTATGGTAGGAGATCATCACTGCCTTGTTGGAGCAGAGCAGGAAATATGCCGTCCGTACCTGATGATTTATAGGGTTTGAAGCTATTCAATGCCCATTTGATCTTATTGTCTGTAAAGGTTTTATCCTCAAGGCTTCTTCCCGTCTGGTTTGCTTCTGTGACAGCATATCCAGGAAAGTGGGTCTTTAAAAGGATCTCTAAACTCTCCAGTTGTGTCTCGGCGCAGCTGTTGTCCGTCTGTCTTTTGATTAGACCGATTCTATTTCAGCGATCTTTTGCTAAGGCTTTTTGGAGGCGCACTGTTGATTGATCCCTTCACAGAACGTTCTCCATGTCTTCCTCTTAGATTTCCCCAATTCTTTGTTATATTCAGCTGGGCTCTGTGATAGTTGTCCCAGTTGCCCGACATCTTTGCTGAGTTTAAGGTCTTTCTTGATTTTGCCTTTAGTTTGTCGAGTTCCCTATTCCACCAGGGGACATCCATGTGGGATTTTGTTTTCTTAATAGGGCAACTTTTTATCATATGAGGTGATTATTATCTCCTCTAAATGTTGTGAGGCCGCATCGAGCTGCTCTATTGTTTCTATGGATGGAAGTACTCCTTCAACTTCTGACCTTAGGCAATCCTTATAGAGAACCGAGTCAGTTAGTTTGGGTACACGATTTTCATCCAGGCGTTGTACCTCTGCCTCCACGTCTAACCGTATGTGCATATGGACCGACATGAAATTTTCGTCCGATACCCTCCAGTTAATAATTTGGTTAGTTATGAAAGGAGTAGCTAGGGTTAGATCTAAGACATCTTTTCTAATCGCATTCATAAAGGTGGGTTTATTCCCTCTATTAATAATGTCTACGTTATGAGATCTCAAATATTCAAGAAGGTACTCACCTCGAGGATTAATCTTCGTGCTGCACCATTCCGTCCCTGGGTAGTATGCTGAGGCCACCACGATATTTCTTCTGCCTCTATTGGTGGGTACTTCCATTAAAGCTGCAACCAGATCCCTGTTCATGAACTCTGTAATTGGAACAAATTTAATATTTTTACCAAACAGTAAAGCCGCTCTGGGCGTTTCATGCATAAATCAACTTTCATGATTGTGTTGGGAGCCCACGAATTGCTCCTTCATTTACCCAGGGCTCTTGAATCAGCCCTATGTCAAACGTGTTCCTAGTGAAACTCCTATTAAGTACACTAGAGGCAGCTTTAGAATGTTGTAGGTTCACTTGGAGGCATCTAATATGCCGGTGTGTTTTTTGGGAGGGTTTTGATGTCACCATCTTTACTTACCCTTACTGGGGCCCCTGGGGTCCCCTTTTGCCTGAGGCTTGTTCTTGGACCCAGCTTGGTCCTTAGAGGCCTTTTTCTGAGAATTCCCCTTAGTCAGTGACTGCCTTTCGACGATTCCTGTTGCTGTTGTTGTGAGCCGCTCGTGGCTAGTTTGGATGTTACTCCCGAGTTTACGGTGTTTTTATCCTCACCCTTCGAGCCGCCCGTGTCTTTTGTGGTTTTTTGTTTTGGCCTTAGTTGGATTCCTCCAAACTTATAGATCAATTTATAGCCACTTTTTTGAGTTCTATGGTAGATTTTTGGTCCACCGAGAATGTCATTTCTACCGTGGCGCCTACAGGATTTCTCCTGAGCACCCTCCAGTATGATAAGTCAAGGTCGTTTTAAGCCTCTAGGAGAGTCACGATTCTTTCGTTTGTATACTCCTGACTGTTAGGTAGATATGCCACTAGTGTTTCAGTGTGAGGCTTTTAGACTCCTCTACCACTCTAACGGTGACATCTTTTTCTGGGCTTAGGCTTACCGCATTGCACTTTAGCGATTCCGCGGTGTCTTTTTTGCATTTACAAATGCCAGCCACCCGGGTTTATAGTGAGCAGTATGGAAACTGAACCTAACGTTGACCTTTCGTCCCAATTTTGCTATTTGTTCCAGAATATTCTCTTGTATGACCACCATTTGTTCCACTGACAAGGTTTATTCTGGATGATTGGAATGGATGCTCTCAATTCTTGTCCCTCCAGCCGCTTGACTGAAGATTGGTTTGGAAGCGTGTGAGGATCTTGAGGTTGGATTATTTCCTCCCTTCCCTTGACCCTTAGCCTTCTTTACAAGTTTTCCTTCTGGAGTGTGTTCCTTCGTGCCTCTTTGTGTCTCTATTGGAGGATTCTCCGGGTGGATTTATTGGTTTACTGCCTATTTCATGGCCTTTAGCCTATCCATCCAGCTTCTTAAGAGGTACTTAAACCTCTTTCTGGCTGTCCGAAGAATTTCAGGTCTCTTGGATCCTCTATTTTGAGTTTACAGATGTAGTCCCTCACCTCTTCGTCGCTGCTTTTTAAGAGCACTTGTTCAGCTTTTTCGTTTTCAGGATTGTCCTGAAGAGTTGATGTTTGTAAGGTCTGCGTAGAATCCTCTGTATCCTTTTTGTACTTTGTCCATAAATAGTCCCACGAGTAGCGGAGGAAATAAAGTTCACCCACAGCAGTGCCCCGCTTGTTGCGGTGGGGCTTTTGAAACTTGGGTGTCGCCTGGTACCCAGAGTTCGCAAAGTGGGAGTTGGGCTTCCCCCCAACCACGCAGTTCTCGGCCTTTACTGTGTCACCTTGACTTGGGGAAAGTTTTATTGTGGCTTTCATCCACTTAGCCGGCCATTTAAGGCAAGCCCCCACGCTCAGCTGACCCATCCTCATCATTCACCGGCCTGCTAACGACGGTATTTCGCGGGCAGTTGTCCAGGAGTGGGGGAGTGTACCACAAGTCCTAGGGTGTCCCGGGCCAAACACCCCGTTAACACCAACAGACCCGGGGCGCACGCACCGTCTCTCGACGCTGTTTTTTCCCGCTATCATGGAGCTGTCCTTAGTTTCACCACTCCTCCCGTTCCCGAAGGCCCGGATAAGAGTGGCTACTTGGCCCGTCCACCAACGACGAGGTCCAACAGCTCCGAAGATGGGTTAAGATACCATGTACCAGATACTGATTAACTTTTAATTAATGCAACTGTGATAGAAAGTAATTTAGGTAGGGAGGAGTGTAATATCGCAGGTTATATTTATGTTAACATTTAAAATTGTCACGCGCTAGCACGCAGTAACCGCAAATACTCTACCTGTCAATTGTTGAAAAAAGTCAGATCCGTTGTTCACAATCATCATTTGAATGTTTTTGGCTGATGCAACGTTCTCAATGTCTTATCTTCCTTTAAATGCTCTTACTAACCATTCCCATCTTAAATATTTTCATTGAAAGGCAGAATATTTCTGGTAATAATTGTTTTTGGAATGTCGCTATTTTAAATATTTTGTTATTATCCTTTGCACAGTCGTTTGGTTTTCAAAAAAAAAATGAGCTAATCATATTATTCTATCCCGATGTTATTGAAACAAATTTTATCCGTCAAATATATAGATGGTTCAAACATTTTGGGTAAGCAGCCCACTATTCTTGAGATGAGAATACTACATAAACCTCCGTTGACGATTGAAGGAACATATAGTTTTGGCTGGAACCAGTTCGCCCAATAGCCAGTGGCATCCAAAGCTACATACGGTAGTAAATAATAGCAGAAGATTCGCAATGAATTTTGAAAATTAGTTTATGGTTGTTAGTACAAAAATTAAAAAAAAAACTGCAGGTTTTTATTTACAACCACCACGTCAATCACGTTTTGTGGTTTTGTCTCACTAAGGAGAATTAGAAGAGCCCTTCTTATGTCTCACTTTAGAACATTTCTTCAATAGTTGTGGACTTCCTTAGGCTCGTTTCACGTAACTTTAAACAACGGTGCTGTACAAAGTTGGTGACATATAGTATTAAACAGTGGCGTAGCTATCATAGGGCAAACCCTGGCACCGGCGTACGGGAGAGGGGGGGGGCTCTCCGGTAAAAACATAGTTCTTAAGCAGCAGTCGGTAGGAAATTCGCTTAAGTACTAAATTTAAGCAAGAAAAACACATGCGCCACCGGCGGCGCCGTGACCACCACTTTGGGGGAATCCCCGTCTCCTGCCTCGACGATTTTAACCTAACCTAAATAGGCGTATTAAAGATATAAGCGATTCAGCTGTAAAGAAACATTGTAAATTTAATATACTTAGATGTGTGGAGTATGAAATAAAAGGTATTTATAATTTTTTTATAGAATTGTATTCTGTATTGTGCCTAGTAATTATTAATAGGGTGCATAATAGAAACTTAGGTAATTCACATAACGTATTAATTATTTCATTTAAAAAGAAAATTTAAAATTAAATTTTGTATATTTTTTTGGTAAATATACCTATCTAAATAAAATTATTTTGTTTAGTATCATCATTTATCTATATGTGTAACACTTGGTTATCTCTTCATGACAATAAACAAATTTTTGTTGGTAAATATTTTATATTCTTGAATAGGTTTATGAGGACCTTCAAAAAATGTTTGCCCCACCCCAGGGGCATCATGACTTCTAGCTACGCCACTAGTATTAAGCCTTAATAGCAACGAATGCAACATTTTTCGCCAATGAATAACTACAGGTATCAATTAAGAGAATTAACTTAAAAAAAGAACATTTTTTCGCTTTATTAGCTTTACGTGCACCAACCTAAATCCTAAATAAATATAAGAAATCTACAGATTACTTTTAGTACAAAAATAATCGTAATGTTTATTTAAGTCATAAAAATTCTGAAGGTATTAAACTGGATTTGATTACTTTTTTAATCCGATGCAATTATGTCGAAATATGTCTAAGCTATAGTAAGCATAAAAAGATAAAGAGTATCTTTGATCTATATAAGATAAATCCATGTATTTGAGTATTCGTGACTTTCAAAATTTGTAGATCAAATTATTAATTAAATGATTTGTACGGGTCACTTCCAATATAGTGGTACTTGACAAAATGTACTTGAACCATTTAACCAGAGTCTAGAATTTCTAAACATACGATTTTCAATCATCGATAGCGCGAAAACAGTTGAATGTAGGTATATGTTATATTAAATGAAATATACTCGAAATTTTACGTAGAATCAGATAATGTAATATTATATAAGGTATTCCATTTAAAAAAAAATGGTCGTTTTTGACGGCTTTAAGACGTTCATTTGTTTTTTTCTGATAGGTATCAAATTCTAGCGTTTTGAACGAAAAGAAAAAGTTATCTATTGGTCCAAATATAGTCAATGACACTGTACTTGCATATTTGCATAATGCATAAAATAATAATATATTATTTTATATGGAGGAAAAGTAACGTTTCCTCCAAATAAAATATGCTGTTTTTTCTTCAAATGTCGACAAATTAATGCAAAAAGTCTCTTTTTAATAGTAATAATAATTATTATTAAAGATAAGTGGGTTCGCAAGGCGGCTTAGACCGGCGCGGTGTCGGTGAATAGGTTCAGGTTGTTGCCATAGTAATGTAACATAAAGCTGTCAGTGGACACTGTCAACAATAATTCTATTTTTAAAATTGCGTTTTCGATTGCGTTTTAATTCCGTATTGATAAGCAGTTATTGAGTAAGTTCGATTAAATAATAACCAATTTGTTCCTAAATTAATGATTTTTAGAAATGCAGTCACACATTGAGTGATAAATACAAATTTTAGTTTAATAACTCTTGAGTTGTTGACGCTTATTTTGAAGTTTGTTTGTATTGCATCTATGTTGCTATGATAACACTTTTACCTCCGCCGCGCCGGCGGAAAAGTGAAAAGTAATGCTCCGGCGGAGGAAAAACGAAACTTCACTGCCGCCTACACAGTCGAGTAATGGCGGATTTACTGACGTTTGAAGAAAAAAATATTTATGGTTTTTAGCAATCAATATTTGCTACTTTCTATTATATTTTCTTTAAGATTTGATATTTGTTCTAAAAATTATTTGCTCGAAGGAAAAATTTTGTACCAAACTCGTGCGAAAGGGCTTAACGACTAATATTTATATTAGGGAATTTAGTGCGAGTATAAGTACGATTTTCATTATTTTTACAAATGATATACTAGGATTAATTTAATGTACATATATATTTTGTTTTAATTAAGAAGTAATAAAATAAAGTTAATTGAGCATCAGATGAGATATGGGTTTTTATTGCAGAATGCTCAGAAATTACACACTAAAGACCAACTGTAAAGAATGGGACGACGATTTTCTCAGGCTAGCACTAAAACCTCTGAAGCAAGGTGGGTACTTTATCGTGTAATGCGGCGGCTATTGAGTATAAAATTCCTGAGACAATGCCGAAGCGATATCGAAGAAAACAACTCACTAGGACCAAGCTCCATAGCATGCAGGTTAATGCGGCTTAAAAATATTTTACACAGTTCACAGAATTTGTTCAATAATGATCCCAGAGTATAATAGTCGTGTCCTTAGAGTGAGTTCACTTCAAGTGCGTAAATTAGCTTTTTAATTTGCTGAGGAAAACGGGACACAACACAGATTTTATCACAAAACCAAAATAGCTAGAATTGATTGGTTTCTTAGCCTGAGAAATCTAAAAGCCACATTTGTTGCTTGCCTTAGAGAGAGGGTTCAGTCCATTCTCAGTTAAATTTGTTTTATCCTTAGAGATGTTAGAGAGAAATATAAGTTTAGTTCTGATCGCATCTATAATGCTGACGAGGACGGCCTATCCACAATGCCAACAAAATTAGTTAAAATTTTAACGCCCAAAGGAAAACGTCGAGTAGCGAAAATAGTATCCGCTGAAAGAGGCCGTAGAACAACTTTAGTTTGTTGCATGAACGCCGAAGGTTTCTTTGTGTCACCTTTTTTCGTATTTGTTCGTCAACGAATGAAACCTGAACAGTTTACTGGATGCCCATCTCGTCGGAAGCAACGGCACAAAAATTCGGATGAATGACCGCTTGAAGCCTTCCATTAGCGATCCGGTATTGGTATTGGTCGACAACCATAGCTTACATATTTCACTTCCAAGGATCAACTTTTGTAGGTACAATGAAATAATACTAGTGGGATTTACACCTCATACAACACATAGGTTAAAGCCGCTCGTTATTTCTTTTTTCGGTCCCCTGAAAACCTACTACAATCAAGTGACATTTCTGGTCGATAGTCTTGGAGCAGTAATTTCTGACAGAAATCTCTGTCCGTTATTTACCGAAGCTTACTGTAAAGCTGCTACAATAAACAATTCTGTTAAAGGGTTTAAAGCATGCGGTATCGAACCATTTACTTCGATAATGTTTAATGGCAGCGATTTCGTCGCAGCAATAACGACAGGACGGGATAACCCAGAAGATGATCAAGAAGACGCTGATCAATTTCACCAAGAAATTAAGATTGAAAAGAGCCTATGAGACAAAGAAAGAAAATACGGCAAAGAAAAAGAAAGTGGACATAAGACAAAAACGTGTGACTACGATAAGGCTGGCCCAAGTCGACTTAATTCTACTAACCAGAAGACATCTAATGAAAGTCACTTCAATTGTCCAGGTTCTAACGAATTATATATAGATCCTCCAATTGAAAATTGAATCCAAAATTGGTCATAGCGATACTAAGACTATTCTTCTTTTGTGAGATTGTGAGTTCTATTGCGATTTTTGCATAAGAAGCCACCTTACTCCAACGCGTTCGTCATATTACCCAATGTATCGTGTAAGATGATTAAAATGACTGATTTTTCTGATATGTCACATCTATATAATATAGCATATTTGTAGTTTCACTTTTTCATTTTCATTTCTTAAAATAAATATTTTCATTTTTAATTTAAGCGTTTGTCTTAAAATTCATCTTATTCTACTTTCCCCTAGGTACTTTTAACACTTGTTTGGTAATCCGACTAAACAGTCCAATACAAAGGAGTACCCATAAATTAACGTCAACAAAATAGCTCAGCGACAAAATAGCCCTGATAAATAACTGCGGCAAAACAACCAGCCGACAATAATCCAATAAATCCGATAAATTAATCCAGACACTTAAGTACTACTACTCCAGAGAAATAAAATTTCCTCTGCGGAATGGGGCCGAACAAGCCGAATTTTTGCAGAGACCTTCGTTTTGATGTTCTATGAGGCACAAAAAAATCTCAAATGCCTACCCTTGTGCGTCTTGAGATATCGAAGGTCAAAGCTTATGAAAATCGCTTTTTCGCGAAAATCTCGCTTCCAGTGCATCTGACGTCGTAAGAACCCATAACAAAACTTACGTAAAGTAATGTTCTCTACAAAATTGTTCATATTCATTTTTTTCATACGAAGAACCGTTTTCGAGATATAGCATGATAAAGCGGGAGCGCGCATTCGTAATAGGTAATACTGTATTATACTGCAGAGCTATAAATATAAAAGCACTATCATTAATCTGTTAGACTGGAAAATGAAATTCCCATTATTAGAGCAGTTCAAAATTTGTTTATTTTAAAAAAAAAAATATAATAAATAATTAATAACAAAAAAATACATTCTTTTCCACACCACTTTTGAAGTAGAATGCAAGGCGCGTTTTTTTTGACATGGTATCCCCAATAGGCCTAATCCATGTTTTCGATCTTAGGAAAAGTTTTTTAACATTAATCTATCATTTTTTGCTCCTGGGGCTACGCAATGAGAGTAGCGATCTCAATGTTCTAGTCAAATTTACCAATCCCGTAAATTTTTACTATGCCTTATGTTTTCTTACCTTCCTCCTCGTCTTCGTCGGGTTCCACTAGCACCTCCATCAACACATTATCTTCGTCCGATGCTTTCTCTATATCTGTTGGCTATATGTCTGTTGGCAAAACTTCTTCAGGCTCAAGGTCACTGAAGTCTTCGATGTTTTGCAACTCTGTTGACGGGTTCAGGCATGCCTGTCCGTGACACTGACCACAAACTTTGGAGCATGGCAGCCCAACTTTTCTACACCCGCACTGCGCGCCACTACCCCTTTTTACTTTTTACAATTACAGAATATTGTATTTAATAGTTCGTCTGGAGCAGGTGGCAGTAGTGTTGTTTTCGGCTGTAATATGTCGTTTTTTTAATCCCAACCCCATTCTTCGGGTTGTAGACTTTTCCCTAGCCAAATCTGTACATGGTAGTAGACCCGATAAATATGCTGTCGAGCTGCTTCATTGAAAGGGATGACAATTAAACAGGTCTATTAAGTCGTGGAGCCTTAATGAATTGGATGTATCTAAATTTGTCAAGGTTTACTTCATCTTTTGGAGCAGAAAACGATGTGAAATAGTGTATCTGGCGGGCAATTTTCGGCTTGAAATATTTGAGTCGAGTGAATCAAATCGGGATGTTTCTCAAACATTGTCATAACCTGAAATTTTCCTTTGTTGAATAGTGCCGATGTAGTGTCGCATCCAGTGAGGGCATGTAAAAACAAAATCTGTTCTTTGCAAAGACGATATTTGCCGAGACTTTTAGACGAATAAATTCGTGTTGATGTAGTCCCTTTGCCAACTTTCTTTAAGAAAATTTGTCGGTGATGTGACTAAGTTCGTCCTATTACAAGAACAAGCAAATCAGTGTCTTCTCCAATCATGACGGCGGTTCTTTCTTTTTCCGATATTTCCATTGCTGTTTCGATGATTAGAACATCTGCATCATCCTTGGCTTGTTTTGTAGCGATGTTGGCAGCTTGTAGTTGTTCAATAAGCATTTCAATAAAATTCTTTTTGTTGAATCGGTTTGATAAGAATTTTTCCTGGGTGACTGGCACAATCATTCTTGCATCAAAGCGCACTTCATAAGATGTAGACAGTGCAGTGCTTCGTCTTAATTGCTCCATTGCTTTTATATTTCTATAGTTGTCTGAGTATCCATCAAATATAGCAATTATATTAGAACCAAAATGCCTTTGCAAATATGTAACATATCTATCCAGAGTGTCGGAGAAAGTATCGTTTTTTGTTCCATACGACGCGATGTAGCAAAAATCCACCATCGATGACGTAGGTTACATTATCTTCATTGAGTTCAATATTGACAGGTTCCATCATATTATACAATTTTGATTTTGCGGTTTTTCGCATGCCCTCATTGTCAAATAGTGATGTTGGTTATGGACTTAATTCATACACAAAATATTTTTGCAGATGATGGTATGATACAGTACTACCTATTACGAATGCGCGCTCCCGCTTTATCATGCTATATCTCGAAAACGGTTGGTCGTACAAAAAAAATGTATATGACCAATTTTGTAGAGAATACTATTTTACGTAAGTTTTGTCAAGGGTTTTTATGTCGTCAGATGCACTGGAAGCGAGATTTTCGCGAAAAACCGATTTTCATGACCTTTGACCTTCGATATCTCAAGACGAACAAGAGTAGACATATAAGATTTTTTTGTGCTTAATTGGAACATCTAAACGAAGGTCTCTGCAAAAATTCAGCTTGTTCGGCCTCATTCAGGCTATTTTTATCTAGTATACAAGTATTCTTTCACCTCTATTCAAGAATTGCATAATCATTAAAAGTGCCTTAATAGACCAGAATTAAAAGGTACACCTAATGCACGTTAATCGACACTTGCTTCCGATTATTAGCCGGATTTTTAAAAATTGGTTGAATATCCCTTATTTCAGATCTATTAGCCGTTATGCGCTCATCAGGGATTCGGCTTTTCTCGACGTATAGTTCGGACACTTTCGGACAAAAATTAAACAGCTTTTATAGATTTTTATTTTTATCTTTAGTAGAAGCAGGGATCTGCAAATTATAAATACAGCGTGGTTTCTCCACTGTAAGGATTTTAAAAACCTCTTCCTCAATTGACCAAGATAGGCTTAATAGGCTAGTTCTTTTCTATGCTCATAGAACTACCGAGTTTTACATGGAAAACATTATAGATAAGTTTACCAAACAAAAAGTAAAAACCCATCTTACTATCAAAACTTAATACTTATTGAAAGTTTATTTCTGGTTATTAGGTTATCATGGGAGAAGTGTTTCAAACAATTTAATAAGTAGATATATGTAGTGTATTTATCTAACACATTCTAAAGCCAGACCTGCCGTATCTAAATCATTTTAAGTGCTTCCTTTGCGAGTTTGCTAGGTTAGATTAAAAATGTTGAGATTCTCAATCGATATTGTTTTTTTTTTTCGTACATAAAACTCATCTAAGATGAAAGTCAGATTACAAACTTAGGCTTTTTTTTCGTTCATTAAATTGCCCTTTTTATTTATCCTTTTATACTCCTTTTTAAATCTACAGCCCGGCATATCCTTCACCATGCCATAGAATTAGCTGTCGTTCAGCATGTCTGTGGCCAGGTAACAGAAACAACACTCAAATTTAGCAGTTCTATAAGTTCAGGTTGTGAACATTATTTCTCAAAGGAAACATACTACACCAATAATATGCTGGGCGTTTATGATCAAAAATGCTCCTCAAACTCATTGACATAGAGTATTTATGCTCGTATAGGATTTTTAAATGATTGCGGTTTTTATATGTAGGCGAAATGTGGTCGCAATGAGATATGCAAATCTAACATACTGTAGGTTGTTCTGTTCTTAATGTCACATGCTAAGAAACAAAGGTAAACTGGTAGGCAATAAGAGTTGAAAAATTAGAGATTCTTCCAGTTTTCATTTGAGAGACTCGGAGAGGGTATTCTTAAATGCATAGAAACATTACAATTAAATATATGACTCTTTTAATATTTCGTGTATGTTGGTCAAAATCCAGATTTTGATCAAATGTTCCTTGAGTATTCCGTCTGAGGTATCATCTCCATACGACAACAGGCATATTTTCGCGCATCTTTTGTCTAATGTGTAAAGTTCCAACGTAGCAAGCCACTTTTAGATACGTTGAGTTTCAGACCATGGTTTATTGTCCATTTAAGGAGTCTAGCTATGTTCTCATTAACTTGAGTAAATGCTCTTGTCGGAGCTGCGGGAAGAATTGCTTTATTAGCTGCATATCACCAGCATATAAGCGAATATTTGCATATTCTACGATCAGGGGTAAACAAGCCCCAAAATGCTCCCTTGTGGAACACCAGCGACAAACATGCTGGACTTGATCGCAAACCACAAACTGGCTGCGATTGTCCAAGGAGGCCTTGAACCACCTACACGTCTTATTCCCAAATCCCAAAACAACGTAGCTTAGCTAGCAATAGATCATGGTTTATGACATCAAAAGCGTTGCTATGCTTATACTCATCAATAGTGGTAGTAAGTTCAGTAGGACTGTGCTTGCGCTAACAAATTGTGAGTATTTATATATTCAATAATCATTCGAAAGGCAATGAACAGGTCTTTTGAGAGCAACGGCAGAACTCTTAAAGAAAGAACGCATTAGGCTGCCGCGGTCCCGTCGCATCGCGGTCTGTGCTAGTCTCGACCGCGCGTGGTGAAGTTCCTTCCCATGTTTTATAATGTATGCATTCGTACTAAACGTTCTCGCCCGCATCGCGTTCTCCTCCTATCTTTTCCAAATGATCTCGAGAGACCAGCCCAGAACGGATCGCGATGAGACGGGACCACGACTGCGTTCTCACCTTTATTGAACGCAAATTCGAAAAGTCCTACGGGTTTGAAACCTTTGATAGATGTCGGACAATCATAACCTTCAGAAAAATACCCCCGATCCAGACACTCGTTAAAGAATACAAACAAATTAGTTACAATAGCGGGTAGACTAAAAATCCATATACTTATCCTAGCATAATCGTGGCAAATTGACTTAATGCCACTAACAGCCGTATGTATAAAATTTTTAGAAATCGGCCTGAAACCGAAAGTCATACATTCATGAGCGCAATTGTCACTATGATAGGCAAGTGTATTCTTTTTAATATGAATGACATATCTGCCAATATCGACAAAACTTGTACTGATTTGTTCAGGAATTTTTAAATGTGGAGGCAACTCGGGGAAGCCTCCATTACAGACACCCAATTGTTTAAGTCTTCCAAGTTTTTTCCATATTAGGTTTTAATTTTTCTAGTTAATATTTCATATATGCTTTCTTGTCTTCAATAATTGCAAATGATAAGTAATCCTTATAATCTAGTAAAAAATTCCTGTCAGAGTCCGTTCCGGCCCGTTTATATTTAGTAAGAGCGTTATCTTTTGGTTTAATGATATCTTTAATGGTGTAGTAATGTAATGAGCCAGAGTTAGTAACTGATTCTGGTTAAATTGTTTGTTCAGGCACTTTTATTAAGAATATTCAGCGAGTGAATGACTCAGGATTCGAATGCAAAAATCAAGTTAACTGGAATAATCAATATGAAATATTCTAACTTGGAAAAGGCGGCGGTACTAAAACCGAGGTTGGAATTTACAATTACTGGTTAAAACGCTAATCACGACATCAAAATTTTCCGCTAGTTTGTGTTCTTAGTAAAAACATGATAATAGCTGGGCGCGTGCAAATTTTTTGAGGAAAGAAAACAAGAAGCAAGCCTTGAAAGGTGGTATAAAAAGCTAAAGATTTTTGGGAAATAGCTAGACTGAAATTCGTCACGCTGGGTACCTCGTTACGCTGCCCAAAAATATGGGAACTCTGAAAAGTTAGTCAGATAAAAATCTTCACACTCGGTAATTCGTTACGCTGCCCCAGTGGTTAATCAGTATCAACCAACTCGCAAAAAGTGCATCTGAGTTTTAGAGGCCCATGGAAAGTAAATAAGTAGTCAAGACAAAGTTATTTCGTCGCAGAAAGCGGTACCATATTTAAACTCATGCCTGGAAAAGTACTATATGTTAAGGGAAACTCTGTTTGAAATTCGTCACCCGTCGTGAGGGAAGGTTTACTAAAAACTATTAAGGCTTGGATTGCATGTTACAAATTAACGTTAAGACCTAGAGAGTAAGTTTACATGTAATACATAATGATTAGGATACCTGTAGCTTATCGAAACATAACTGCTGTATATCCTTGATATTTGTATGAACTGTCATTAAAAATCAGTGCTAGTGCCAATCTGTATTTCATTTATTAGGGAATATAGAGTGTAAACTCATCATCTTACCAGATTAAATTTAAGCTTAGGGGAGATAAAATAGTAAATAATAGGTAGGTGTTAATAATGCTAACTACTTTTTTCTTATTATGTCATAACTAATTTTCTGGCGAACTCGTAAATAACTTGGTCATAACAGAAATAACCTAAACATATCAGTATCAGTATCAGAAAGGGTGGCTCCTAGAAGGCCTTACACTAGAGACCTCCAGGATGCCGATCGTCCTTAATAAAGCCCGCATCTCCTTCAGACTAACTATATAGGTATTTATTTGTAAATATGTATGTATTGTTAAGTTTGTTATTAGTTTTAGGTCAAAATCAAGTACCTTAAGGCATCTCTTTATAAATAAATAAATAAATAAAAAAATAAATTAATTAATTAATTAAAAAATGGTATGGGGTCTCGTCGTCCTCCATGCACCATCTACACTGCCCCTCTTCTGCAATTTTCAGCAGAGTCAGGTGCCGCCTAAGCCTTCAGTGCCCTGTGTAGAATCCTACCAGGGCCCTGCACTCGTCCATCCAGGTCTCCAAAGCGCTTTCACGAACAGTCTGGGCGATCCCCACACAGGGATCAGGCCCCATGTATCCGCGTGCGCAGCCTTCTCTGGCTAAGGCATCAGCGGTCTCGTTTCCCGGTACATCCGAGTGTCCCAGTACCGAGACCAGCGTAACCTTTTTAAGCTTTTTAAGTTCAATAAGCCACCTTCTACACTCCCTAGATATCGGCGACTGAATTATTGTAAAAACGTTCCCTTAAATTGTGTGCTGCCTTAAATTTGAGATCTCAATTAATGTTTTGAAACGGAAAGTGATTTGTTTGACCTACGCTCAATTCCGTATAACTAGGGTTACATTTGAGTACAGAATAGGTTCATTCCACCTATTCTGTACGCAGACTGCCTAGGTGAAAAAGAAAAGGTCGTTATTCATGGCGTCTAGATAAAATATTTTCATAACAATAGACTGTCAACACCAGTACTACGAACCTGGTTTTAAAAGAATATTAATGGGAATTGAAGAAATAAGGCCGCTAATACAGTAGGTATAGCAAAAAGGTGTAATCGGCGTTCATTTTAATAAGAGCACGTCTTATATATGTAATATCATTGATAAAACATGGGAGTTGGCAAATGTTGTATTATTAGTTCTAAAAATATATATAAAAAAAAAACAGAGTGTGCTGAAGACCACACTGCAGAAGTGGAAACTTGTGAGATTATTAATATGAAATAAAAGTAATTTTGTGCTCGATATTTTGAAATTATTTGCCACAACCTTATCACCGATCATGGTCTATTTTCTCATCTTCAAATTGTTTTAAATGAAATTTGATGCACATAAATGTTTTTACTTATCACAAAAACTATACACATCGATATGCGAAACGTAAGAACATTACCTCGAAATCTACCGTAAAATCCACCAGAAACTGTTTCTAATAACTAAAAAACTTTCCACACATTCCGATCCTGACCCATTTTTACGGATTCAAGCCGTTTTCAATGAGTTTAATACACAGTTTAATATATAAATCTATATATTTTAACCTACTAGTCATGTCATGTCTAAATATAAGACGTACATTCACTCAAATTTTCCATAATACACTAATAGTAAAGCTATCTGGTCACTCGTAAAATTTCCGAAATATTGGTAATTTTTGCAGTTCTCTGCATGTTTCAGTTTAACCTCGATTTTGTCGTGTTTCTCGATCTTGACGTAAATTTGGTATAGAACTTTTTTATAGCAGAGATCACGAGATTTACGAATCTGGGATTGATTTTTGGACAGTAGCTACCCGTTGGCTGGCACGTACATTTAAAATAGATTTTTCAAACTGAAAGTCAAAAAAATCGTCAATTCGGCATTGGCAATCAGATCGATGCGATTTTTTTTGTATATTCTGTACGTATCCCCCTCTCTTTAATGTACCAAAGTTTGGTTGATCCAGATTATTCAGTTTTCCAGCAATAAAATATTAAGTGGTGTCATGTCAAACCTTGAAGTAGCGAAAAGGCATTATCATTTGCAAATTGGCTTCTAATACAGTTTTTGACATAGATTCTCGTCAAGTAGTCGGCTTTTCTAAAAATAAATACTTTTCGCGGAAAAAATAAAAGCCTTCATATTGTTAACCTAGAAATCGAAGGTTTTTTTTGCATTTTCCCAGAAAAGTCAATTTTCTCGAAACTTTCGAAACAGAGAAGCATTTAGAGAGTTTTCTCCCCATCAAATTGTTGGCTTAGTTTTTTCGATCCTATTTCGGCGTTTGAACGACTCAATGTGACCCCTTATTTAGTAATATATGTTAAAATACTACTGGGTTTGCCGATTACTGTCATCAAATCGTTTTAGCGGATCTTGCATGTAGCGAATAGGAACATATCATGTAGTTCCTTAAATTGAATTTAACTGAGACCATTACTTTTTGTATTCTAAAAATGTTATCAGTTAAAGAATAAGCCAACAATTTTGTTGTGCTAATGTAATACTGCGAATATTATATTATCCATCAAGAGAGAGATAACTTAGAAGTAAAAAAACACCTGCACTCCTGTAATAAAAATAGATTATTTAATTAAGATAACCACTTCAGGCTGATGCCCTCCCTAAAATTCTTTCAACATTATCACGATCAGCAAACCCAAACTAATTCGCCACGTAGCATAACGGAATGCTTACATTTCAGTAGTTATAGTTATTCGATATCGACTTTTCAATATAGTTTCAGCTCTAATTATGACTATGCATATTTTAACACCTGAATATACTTAAACTTAATTAGATAGCTAAATAAGCATGATACTTTTAAGATTAGAGATTGTGTATTACTTATTTCTGTCTATTGCAAAATTCCCAAACCACTTAAGAGGTTAAATATACGTCGACTAATCTTAAAATAATTAACAATTATGCTTTTGATCAATTTAAATAAACAATATTGCATGCAATCGATAATTGTTTTCACATTGAATAAAATTTTTACAAGGGCAATATGTTCTTATTATTGGAATATTAAGGTACAATGTCGTGCAATAGTCAATTCTGCATGGCATGGCGTAACAAGGTGTTGAGAATGCGTTTTTAGCAGAAACAACTTGATCCATATTTGATATCCTGCTACTACTACACACACACTGTAATTGAAAAACTTTACAATAGCCAACACATGAAAATAATACCATTAAAACACAGCTATATAGGCTGGAAATTGAGACTAAATAGGTTATAAACACTAATATGTTATAATTTAAACTCCAGCTTGTACCCGCACAAAAGCTACAAAGCCTTGGTTGCTTGGGACGCATTATTAAGCCATTCTAGTTGGTCTACCATCAGTGCTGTGGTAACTTTGATTTGGTGGCGTACCTGAGATGGTTTTGTGGTGAATGCAGTTTCATAGACCCCTCAACGCGGATATTCATGTATCCAAAATACATAATCTGATATCCGAGATGACATTTATAGCCGTCCGAAATATTTAACAATTTTCATGGCTCCGCTTCTATCGTTCCGAATTAACAATTGGCAGGGCTTATTTTTCAGAATTCATTACATTTCTTTGGTATCGTTAAATTTTGAGCATCATGAATGACAATGACAATACTGAGCAGAAGTGAGTTTGGATTAGTTTCGGTTTAACTAATGTTATTTAGTTTAGTTTAACAGAATGCTAGAAATACAATAAATCAATACGAATACATATTAAATGAATATTTATTTATTTTGCAGCTGCAGGAAGTTCCTAAAGCACAGGAAGAAATCACAATAGAAGAGCTTTTATTATCATGCATATGCAAGCTAGACGTCTTGGAGGATCTCCAAAGCGTGAAAACTTGGTGTGACTCTAACCTGTTAACACTCAATCCCACAAAGACAAAATTGATATGTTTTAAATGTAATCTCGCAAACATATTCATTGACAATGCTCCAGTTGAGATCAGGCCTGACAGCAAATTTCTTGGAGTTTTCATAAACTCAAACTCAAACTCAAACTCAAAACAGCTTTATTATCATAAGACAGAATCTCATTGACAAAGCAAAACTATAATATAGCTAACTGCAAACTGTAACAATATACATATAAACAGAATTAAAATCTTTATGCCCTATTAATATAAAATATGAAGTAATGACCTGACCAATAACATATCACATTATAAAACCCTACAACCTAGATTACAAATAATACCATCATATACATCCCTAGTCTATAAAATGTTGTTAACCGATAAAACAAGGAATATAAAACGTACATAACGGAGCGTCACACTTTAACAAAAAACAAGCAGGTACATACAATATTGCTACATTGCTAGAAAGAATCGGCAAAAAAAAATCCGAGACAGAGTAATAGGCTTTATCCAGAAGCACCCTCTTCACATCCGCTTTAAACTTTCTAGCACACACAATCTTTCTAACTTGTCGCGGAAGGCGGTTAAATATTTTTTTACCATTATAAATAAAAGAGTTTTTGACCAAAGTAGAGGTTGGTATAGGAAGTGCCTCCATTTTGTGGTTCCATTTTGGGGCCAATCCTCGTTTATAATATAAGTGAACCATTTGACATAACTTGAAATTGCAAAGAGCTTTACGTTGTTTACAAATAACACCATTGTGCTATGGAGCGTCAATGATACAAAACTGCCACTGCGGTACATTGAGTCGGATTTCAAGTAAAATCTAGGGCCAATCACCTTTGCTTAAACATGTCTAAAACTAATCTCATCGACATGTCCTATTATTTTGGTGACGTGACAATATCATCCAGGATGTGGTTTCTTTTGGCAAATATTGTCAACAACACTCTTACGGTGTTTGGGGTTTTATGTATTAGCGAAAACCTCAAATTATATCCTCAAACCATAAAGTTAAACAAAATATTGGCATTTGATTGTTTTTCTATACTAGCCGCCTTATCAGACCTAGGTGCAAGAGTTCTACGTGTCGTGTGTTATGCACTTGATGAGTCCCACCGATGCTATCTCCTTTTGAGGAGTTTGCTCCAATACCTGTTCCAATCTGTCTTCATTCTGCAAAAAATTACTGTCAGAAATCTATGTAAAGCGTATATCCAAGAACCCACTTGAAGCCTCTTTTTATTGAGCCCTTTATTTTGACCATCCAATTTTTTATTACTGAGAGTAGCTTACCTAATTCATAAAAGTAGGTATCCATTTCTATAGTACGCGTCAAATTATAGTCTGTCTAGAAAGTATCCGGAAAAAAGAAAATACAATTAAAATTTGATAATGTATCTCATTTACATATACAACCTCCATTTATATCTAAACGCTTCACGTATAGTGAAGATATACCCGAAACAAGGTGACCGTCATAATGTTCGGTGATGGTGGTCCAGGTGTAAAATTGATCGAATCAAATCTGTGTTACTTTGTGGCATTACTCGTTCCACTACAATGTTTGTTAGTCCCTATAATGTGTTTTCATTAAGACTGCTGCTATGAATTTGTTGCCAATTGGTGTTCTTGCATTCAAGCTTAAATATAGACAGAAGTATGGCATCGTGCAATATACTGCTGAATATGCCACCCCACTGGAAACATAAACCGTTTCCTTCTGGAAAACGTTATAATGTCACAATATTTTGCACTTCAACTATACAGAGAGGTGTAGTACCACACTCTGATATTACTCTCCAAACCATTATTTCTATGGGGAAATTTGGGAATTTGGGGTGTAACATATTCTCTTAATAAGATTTTTGGGTGAATTACACCAAGCTTGAAACAACTTTCGTCAAATATAAGAACATTGCTGAAATTATCTTCTTAAAAACCTTCACAAAATCAGCATCATTTCAGGGATTTTTTGGTTTCTTTGATATGTAGCATGCTAATTTTTTGAAACCTAAGGAGCGGATTTTGTAGTCCCAAGGCCGCTAGAGCGTTCTAAATGTTTCCGCAAATCCTACGCGATCTTCTTCAAACTGGTCTAGGCCTCATATTATCTGTGCCGTTTTTATCATCTTTATGGTCTCATGTACTGAGCTTTTTTCGAGTCCACTCAATTACACTAATTTTGTAACGTTCCAACACCTTTCCTATACAAAGATTCTACCTCTCTTCTTTTTTCTACCTTCGACATTATTGCACAAATCTTAAGCCTGCTTACAATCAACAATGTTCGGCAGATAGCGTTGCCTTGCCATGCTATTTTGACCGTAGCCTATTATCCTGAGAACGTACTTGATGCAATACATTTTTCTCCGATTGACAGCAAATATTAATTTTACAGACACATATCAATCAGCAAAATATTACTTTTCCTGTCCTGGCAGCAAAGTAAGTACTTTGCTGCCTAGGCAGCAAAGTGATTAGTCTCCATGGAGATAAAACGTTTGTCATAAGTTGTCAAACTATAATTATTATGGACATATATATTTCCATAGCAACTAACCGTTCCAACAATTGCGATTTCTATCAAATTTTGTCTTAATCCATCACTACAGGAAAAATAAAAAGATTGTGGGAATTGTAATAACAAAGTATATGTAAACTAGTAAGTTCACTCAGCGGTAAATCCTTTGATGTGATTCAGCCACATTCTTTTATATCAAGTGACAACTGGAGATGACCGATGCGCTGCGTAAGTGTCCGATTGATTCGCGTGGCTTTCTCTAGTCAGAGATGTATTCAGGAGATTGTATGGACTCGTACCCAAAGACCTACTGAATGCCGGCGAGGTGAAAAATCAAGTGAAACTGAGCAAAGTTGTAAAAATATTTTCATAGAAAGAAATTGAAAAAACAATTGCTATACGGGGTGTCATTTTGCTATCTCAGAATCTAACAAGAATTTAACAACACTGCAAATCGATCTTGAAAAGGCATCAATAATGGCAACTTTCTAATTTAATCAACTTTGTAGCTTTGGCCGTTTCAAAGATAGCAATAATAGTGGATTACCTAAAATATATTTAAAAATATATAATAATATAATACTTCGGAATCTCATTTTTACTACACTTCTTTGGTTTCATGAAAGTGATTTTTCAAGGCCACGTTATGACATGGTTTATGTTCTCGTCTCGCGTTACGGCATTTTTGTATCGTTGATTGGACGACTAACCAAAACTAACCAAATCTATCAAAATTGATTGTACCGTATCGGCACCGGCACCGGTTCAAATGACTACAATAAGCTGAGACTAAGTGAAACTAACGAAAACTTGATTCGACGATTAACCAAAACTAACAAAATCTATTAAAATTGATTATAACGTATCGTAACGGGTTCAAATTACTAAAATAAGTTGATACTAACTGAAACTAACCGAAAGTTGATTGGAGGACTAACCCAAACTAACCAAATCTATTAAAATTGATTATAACCTATCGGAACAGATTCAAATAATTAAAATAAGTTGAGACTAAATGAAACTAACCGAAAGTTGTTGACGAATAACCCAAACTAACCAAATCTATTAAAATTGATTTTAATGTATTCTGAAAAGCTTGAAATGACTAAAATAAGTTGAGAATAAGTGTAGCTATGCTTGAACTACTAACCCAAACTATCAAAATTGATTATAACGTATCGGATGACTAAAAGACTTTAAGACTAAGTGAAACTAACCGAAAGTTGAATCGAGGACTAACCTAAACTAACCAAATCTATTAAAATTGATTATAATGTATCGGAACCGCATTAAATGACTAAACTAACTTGATATAAGTGAAATTAAACGAAAGTTGGATCGACGATTAACCCAAACTAACCAAATCTATTAATATTTATTATAACATATTGGAACCGCTTTAGATGATTGAAATAAGTTGATACTACCTGAAACTAACCGAAAGTTGATTGGAGGACTAACCCAAACTAACCAAATCTATTAAAATTGATTATAACGTATCGTAACCGGTTCAAATTACTAAATTAAGTTGATACTAACTGAAACTAACCGAAAGTTGATTGGAGGAATAACCCAAACTAACCAAATCTATTAAAATTGTTTATAACATATCGGAACAGATTCAAATAATTAAAATAAGTTGAGACTAAATGAAACTAACCGAAAGTTGTTGACGAATAACCCAAACTAACCAAATCTATTAAAATTGATTTTAATGTGTTCTGAAAAGTTTGAAATGACTAAAATGAGTTGAGAATAAGTGTAGCTATGATTGAACTGCTAACCCAAACTAAACAAATCTATCAAAATTGATTATAACGTATCGGATGACTAAAAGAATTTAAGACTAAGTGAAACAAACCGAAAGTTGAATCGAGGACTAACCTAAACTAACCAAATCTATTAAAATTGATTATAATGTATCGGAACCGCATTAAATAACTAAAATAACTTGAGACTAAGTGAAATTAACCGAAAGTTGGTTCGACGACTAACCCAAACTAACCAAATCTATTAATATTGATTATAACATATTGGAACCGCATTAGATGATTGAAATAAGTTGAGAAAAAGTGAAACTATCCGAAAGTTGAATCAACGACTAGACCAAAGTAACACAATCTACTAAAATTGATTATAAAGTATCTGAACCGGTTCTAATGACTGAAATAGGTTGAAACTAACTAAGTGAAACTAAGCAAAAGTTGATTGAACGACTAACCGGATTAGGTTGGTTAGTTCGGGTTAATCGTCGATTCAACTTTCGGTTAGTTTCACTTAGTCTCAACATATTTCAATCATTTGAACCGGTTCTAAGACGTTATATTCAATTTTAATAGATGTTATTAGTTGGGTTAGTTTGGGTTTAGGGTTAAATCAACTTTCGGTTAGTTTCTCTTAGCCTTAACTTATTTTAGATATTTGAACTGATTCCGATATGTCATAAACAATTTTAATAGATTTGATTACTTTGGATTAGTCATCCAATCAACTTGCGATAAACTTCACGTAGTTTCAACTTATTTTAGTCATTTGAACCGGTTCGGATACGTTATAATCAATTTTAATAGGTTTGGTTAGCTTGGGTTAGTTGTTGATTCATCTTTCGGGTAGTTTCACTTATTCTCAACTTAATTTAGTTATTTAAAGCGGTTCCGATACGTTATAATAAATCCTAATAGATTTGGTTAGTTTGGGCTAGTTGTCCAATCAACTTTCGATTAGCTTCACATAGTTTCAATTTATTTTAGTCATTTGAACCGGTTCCGATATGTTATAATCAATTTCAATAAATTTGGTTAGTTTGGGTTAGTTTGGGGAGGACTACAATCAACTTTCGACCAGCTTCACTTAGTTTCAACTTATTTGAGTCATTTGAACCAGTTCCGATACGTTATAATCTATTTTAATAGGTTTGGTTCGTTTGGATTAGTCGTTGATTCATCTTTTGGTTAGTTTCACTTATTCTCAACTTATTTTAGTCATTTAAAGCGGTTCCGATACGTTATAATAAATTTCAATAGATTTGGTTAGTTTGGGTTAGTTTGGGGGCGACTACAAGCAACTTTCCACTAGCTTCACTTAGTTTCAACTTATTTTATTCATTTGAACCAGTTCCGATACCTTATAATCAATTTTAATAGATTTGGCTAGTTTAAGTTAGTCGTCTATTCAACTTTCGGTTTGTTTCATTTAGTCTCAACTTATTTTAATCATTTGAACCGGTTCCGAGACGTTATAAGCAATTTTAATAGATTTGGTTAGTTTGGGTTAGTCGTCCAATCAACGTTCGGTTAGTTTCACTTAGTTTCAACTTATTTTAGTCATCTGAATCGATTTCGATAAATTATAATCAATTTTAATAGATTTGGATAGTTTGGGTTAGTCGTCGATTCAACTGTCGGTTGGTGTCAGATATTCTCAACTTATGCTAGTCATATAAAGCGGTTCCGATACGTTATAATGATTTTATTACATTTGGTTAGTTTGGGTTAGCCGTCGATTGAACTTTCGGTTAGTTTCACATAGTCTCAACTTATTTTAATCATTTGAACCTTCCGTTACGTTATATTCAATTTTAATAGATTTGATTAGTTTGGGTTAGTTGTCGAATCAACTTTCGGTTAGCTTCACTTATTCTCAACTTATTTTAGCCATTTGAAGCAGTTCCGATACGTTATAATCAATTTTAATAGATTTGGTTAGTTTGGGTTAGTCTTCAATTAACTTTCGGTTAGTGTCACTTATTCTCAACTTATTTTAGCCATTTGAAACGGTTACAATACCAACGTCATTATCAATTCTAATAGATGTGGTTAGTTTGGGTTAGTCGTCGATTCAACTTTCGCTTACTTTCACTTATTCTCAACTTATTTTAGTCATTTAAAGCGGTTCCGATACGTTATAATCAATTTCAATAGATTTGGTTAGTTTGGGTTAACCGTCGATTCAACTTTTGATTAATTTCACTTTGTCTCAACTTATTTTAATCATTTGAATCGGTTCTGATACGTTATAATCAATTTTAATGGATTTGGTTAATTTGGGTTAGTCGTCCAAACAACTTTCGTCTAGTTTCATTTAATCTCAACTTATTTTAGTTATTTGAACCGGTTCCCATACGTTATAATCAATTTTAATAGATTTGGTTAGTTTGAGTTTGTCGTCGAATCAACTTTGGGTTAGTTTCACAGTGCCAAAATATATTTAATATTTACAAAGCATTCCAGTATCGTTATATAATATGTACTTATTAAAAAAAAATCTGACACCTAGACGATTTTTCCTGTCTTGTCGCCTCCTTCACCTAATTTTATTAACATATCTATTCACTAATCCGACTATAGATTTTTCCTATTTGCCTTTGTATTTTTCATTGCTTCGTATATATTTCCACCGAAGTCCGAATAAAATTTCTATTTTAATAGAAATAAAATTAAGGATTTTCACAAATCCGACTCTGTTCTGAACACTCTGCCTACATACGAACGACTGATTAAACTAAAACGCTCCACATGCTGCCAACAATCTGCGGATTTTCGGCGGCTGGCACAAAATATTTGCGGGAGTGGAGCTACTAGTTTACATATACTTTGGTAATAATTTGCAAATATACAATATGTACATATATCATTATAAACAATCGGAGAAAACATTATATGTTTAACTCGGCAGCAAAGTAGATTGCCTGCCTTAGCTGAATTCCTAGCCTTGCTACGCTCGGCTATGAACTATCAGCCGCGGCAGTCAATCTACTACTTTGCTACCTAGTAAAACAAATAACTATTGTCTTGGAATGTTACGAAAAATAAATATATTAAAATTAGGAAAAATATAAAATTCCGGATACTTTCTAGACGGACTATAACAATCTACCGTTGCCCATTCCACATTGCAGCCTTGTGACGAATTTATTATTCTTCAGGGGCGTCGAAATATACAATCAGGATGATCTTACGGGCTACAAATATTTAAGACGTAATAGCCTTTCACGAAAGTTTAAATTGATCTTTTTTGAACAACACTTACTACTCTATAGAAGTCTGCAAAACTAAAATTTGATTTGATTTTATTTTCATCTTGTGACGCGTTTGTCTCGAGTAATGAGCATGATTTTTTGTTCACTATGCTGATGCTGGTACTATGAAGATGGTATGTTATAGAGCTAATATTTACTGTTTGATTCATTACAATTTTGTTTTGTTTCATTTTGTTCCATATCCTTTATACGTTCTATAATGCTTTGCAAACAAAAAATGATACAAGTAATAATTTTAAACAATGTAGGTAGTACTTTTCATCATCATATAAATTCACCAACCTGTTGCCAATAAGCCAACCAAATTTTCTATCACTCTACTTTTCACAACTCCATCTTCGTTTTCCACAGCATCCCTATTTAGAGCATTTCTAGCAGCTACTTCAGATAGAGTACCTAATTTTATAACATAGGAAAACTGAAGTTCCACTTCTTTAGAAGTTTCACTAGAAAAGTTAAAATTACCAATATCATTATCATCGAATTCTTCTTCACCTGTTTGCGTATCTACCTCAGGAGGTGATTGGAAGAAAAAGCTTCCCCCATTGCTTCTCCCATCGTTTTGAAACGTTTTTCGTAAAAATATTTTTAAGCGATTCCGGTTCCATACCGAAGAAACTCCTGGAAAATATTTCGAATTTACTTATACATACCTCTCCCACTGTACTCAAATGGGTACACTAAGATTCTTCTCACTTTGTATGAATAAATTTGCACAATACTGGGTTTCAATATTATAAACAAGTAAATACATACCTGAAAACCTAATTCCTCACTCCATTCCAATTTCAACGGACGTGCGAGGTAAAAACTTGTGGTATACTCAAATGAGTACAATGGGACGTAATGGACTTAAATTCATTTTTGTTATACAATAATAAACCAAGGAACAAATTGTGCAATAAGTTCAAATAGCGAGGTTAAAAAATAAACGACTTTCGGACAGAGCTAAATATAGTTTAATCACTCCGACGAACGGACGAAAGTTGAATTTATTTGGATAAGTATTGGCCCTTTCAGATCATCGGACTGTCGTATCTTGGATGCATGAAAATCTACCAGCCTAAGCCAGCTTACAAGTATCAAAACCATTGTTTACAATCTCCCATGCAAACTTAAAAACACTTTTAGTATGCAACCGAAGATTAATTTAAAATTCGAAGGCCTGTACTAATTTTCAATCAAAGGCTTGGCAAAATTAGTCTGAGGCATATTTAATTCCAATATGGTATTAAACTAATAGATATGGTAATTTTTTTATGTCGGATATTTATTGAAATTATACAGTGAAAGCTTTATTAATGGATGCGGTTTCGTAAAAAAAATGCACCTTAATTTTATGGAATATTTTAAGTACCTACTCGTATAATTATTGGCTCTTCTTAAATGCTAGTACCAAATGGCAATTTAAATGCTTTTGAATAAATGAGTGCTGCTTTGGAAAATCTATTCTAAATCGCTTAACCTGAATATTTAAATTTTATGCATGTTTATGTTTAATAAATTTTATATTTCCCACTTATTTCAGAAAAGCCCAATACTTAAAAGACTGATTCTTCTCGTCCTAGCCTACATATATGTCATGCGATCAAATTTAGTAACTAAAAAATTCAAAGTTAAAAAGTTAAATATAAAAAGTGCTAATATTTAAAGAATTTTTATCGTATTAAGTCGCCTTTTGAAAATAAATTGCGGGCCTGGTAAGGTACTAAAAAATTTAAAGTTGCTAGTAAACGCCACATCTAATCAATTGCTCTGTCTCATATATAGACACAAAAAGAGGGTGACTGGTCTTCAACTCTGAAATGTCTAAGTGCCTAATTATCATGAATATTACCGTCTTATTATTATTACAATATACATTCATTCATCGCCATCATCTAGCGTAGGCTGATTGCACAATTTGATCCAGTTGATGCGGCCCTCCATCTAACAACCTCCTATGAGATATTATTTTTTGGGAGGTGATGATGATGTTATTTCTCCGTCGCATTCTGGGATGTACGAGTTGCCTTCTTCCTGTTGGAACCTCCTCCCTCATCAGTCTCCCAATTCTTTCGTCATAGAGTCTGTCTACGTCTTCTAACCAACTTAGTCATTAAGTTTTATTCTCTTAAACAATATGACTATCGCTGTAAAGTTCTGAAACTTCGATAATTCTTCTCATACGATATCGATCGAAATCGTTCAAAATGTCTGTCTGTTTTTTTTTTTCATTTACTTTGGTCTGTATGTTATGTTCCTGTTAGGTTTGATGACTTTATAAGATTGTTAAATGCACATAGACAGCCAGCGGTTTGCATATTGAATGCTGCATTTACTTTCAAACCCACTTCTGTGGTTCTTTCAATCTAACTTTTATAGTGAAAATAGAGGTTTTGATGAGCTGTAGTTTAGGCTTTTAGATGTTAGCAGTTCAGTTTTTATTTTAGCTAATTTCACTGCTTTCTCTAAGATGAGGTTAAAAAGTAACGGTGATAGGGCGTAATCTTTTTTAAGCCTACTGAGTTTTTCGAAACAACTGGTTACACTATTATTCACTCATCTTTAGATACTCCACCCTCCATACAGCATTTCGCCATCTAAATGAGCCTTTTGATATTGAGAATTCTGCCATCACATTCCAGACTTTGCTTCTCTATGTAGTATCGTATGCCTGCTGGAAATCTATGAAGAGGTTGTATATTGTTCTATTATATAACCATAATAACCAACCTTAAACAGTTGGCCTATTGTTGGTCGGTTTGGCCTAAATCCATTTTGGTATTCTCCCACCTATGGAGTTAATCTGCGTAATAGGATATTCGAGAAAGCTTTATATACATTGTTTATTAGTGAGGTTCCTCTGTAGTTGTAACATTTCGATTTGTCTCCTTTTTTGTGGATGGGCACTAGGATGCTTTCCTTCCAACTTACTGGTACTTTTTTCTCGCCATATAAGAGCTATTAACAGGTGGTTTTGGCGATGGAGTACATCTCCCCCATATTTCAGAAATTCTGCAAGTGTCCCGCCCGAGCCAGGTGTCTTGTGGTTCTTTAAACTATTCGATAGCTTTTGGGCCTCCGCAGAGTAGGATGCCTTAGCTGGTAAGGCATCTGCAATGAAGATTTCTTCTTAATATAGTTCTTCCTGTTTTACGTCCAGAAAATCGTTAAAATACTTTTTTACTTTGCAATTAGTTCTTTGTAACTCAGTAACATGTAGCCAATTAGAGACCTATTTCAGATAGAAATCTAGAAGCGGGAAAAGGTTTGAAAAAATAATTAAAGCGACCAGAACGCGCAGCAAGTAAACATGCTGACAATGACAAAGGCTCCCTGAAATGCACGATCCTACTGGGATAAATCAAAACTACATTAGAGAAGCACATAATATTATCAGTATGATTTTCTTTAAAATGAGAAAGCTAGAAAAGGAGAATCTTGAAAAATATAAAGACAGATGTGATAACGACTAGTTCACAAGAATGAGTAAGCAGTGTTGAAACTTTTGCCGACATTTTAAAAAGACTAGAACCCAGTGATATGCATACACAAATTGCTAGAGAATGAAAACATATAATGAAAAGGAGAAACGATCAAAAAAATAAATTATTGAAATGCCTTGGAATGTTTGAAACGGAAAAATTTTCCAAGGAAATGAATGATTTTATAAATGTAAAGCAAAAAAAGAGTGGGGATGCAATCACAAAAATCATCAGAATAAACTGAAAAGTAACCTCGGAATTAACCGAAACAAGAACCAAATATCTTTCAAAGAATCTCACATACGACACCTATTTTATGGTCACAGGTATCGAAAAGGAGATTTTAAATAAATAATCTAAGTAGAAAAATATATCGAAGGGCTGGTTAAGTGTTTCTGTTAAAATTAAAAAAAAAATTGCAAAAAGTCAATATCGAAACCGTAGAAAAATGGGATTCTTCAAGCACCATCACAAATACCAGGGTGTTTTTTTTTTAAATGGCAAATCACTATTGTCCTTATCACGATCTAAGCTCAGAAGCATTTTAAATGTGATTTGAAGTGTGGTACTGAGTATGACAAGAAATATAAATATCCAAACTGTCATAAACTAGATCTTATCCACACAAATTATTCAACTCGAGATATAAAATACTCAGTGAACCGCAGGAAGCTAGAAAAGTATAAAAACAATGTTAATTAAATGATTTTCTGTTGCACATGGTCAACAGATCAGATTCAAAAGTTATTGACTCAAAAAAAAACATAAATAAATTAGGACAAAAACTTATTTTACAGAAAGTAAAATAAATTTTTACTAATTAATGTAAAACCTATATTATTTCTGATAACACTAGAATGTCCCCAAATTCAGTTAGCTGCACTGGTATAGGTATCTTCCCAAGTGCGCAATGTAAAACTTATCTTCACGCAAAAATAGGTAGACAAATGACTGGAAGCGGAGTTCGGATATGTTTTGAGTGCGGGAAGGACACTTTGCGCAGTCTTAGGAACAATTTTGCCAACTATCTACAGCTACTAAAATGCATATAAATTTTCCTTACCTACGAGATTTTTGAGCTCGTAGAAAAGTGTTTTTACAGCAGTGGTGAACACTGATTTCTGATCTTAAAAAACGAAATAAGGTAGGTAATGCATATTGAAATGTCTGATTACAATAATATTAGTCTGCTCATAAAGGAGCTTTTTTTCAATATAATATAAATATTTTTTTAAGGTGCGTACAGACCTGATGACACGCGCGCGCGACACGCCCGCGACAGTCCAAAATTCCTAGGTGTGGACGGGGAGCACGCGCGGCGCTATCGCCGACTATCCGAGGCACGTCATTACCCGTCTGCTGTCGGCAGATCAAAGAAAGAGCGAGGCCGAGGCGCAGTGTGGACGGGTACTAGCACAGCAGACGCGCGAGAAAACCGTGCTCGTCGCGTACGCGCAGCAGGTCCGCGGCCGCGCCGCGTCGGCACGTATCGTGCGCGTCGCGCGCGCGGCTCGTCAGATCTGTACACACCTTTAAGTTGCTCGAGAAAACAAAATTAAATCCTAGTTTATAACGTAGATCAACATGATGCCCTTAAGAAGTGGAACGAGAATATCTTCGACAACATGTTCTTGACTTGTCTAAATGCAACTAATTTCGAATTTCTTGCATTGGGTTCGAGATATTTAATCATCTTGAAATAATACGATATACAGATAGACAAGCAATGGATGAAACTTAATAGTCTCCAAGTTGAAAAGTGCAAAGTTTTAAACCACATAATAGTATTAACTGCGTAGTGATTATTTTGAAACCGCGTCAAGGAGTTGAAAGTTTTTCTTTTACTACTCAAGAAAAATCATTAGAATATAAAGATATTTAAAAATTTGAAATACTGTTCAAAAGTAAATATTTTCAGACACGAAAATAGCTTTCCTTGCTTGACTAAAATGATCGACCACTACTAACTGTATCCGTAGGCAGAGTATTTTGAAGAACTGCCATTATTATTATTAGGATGATACGAAATCTAGTTTTTATGTAATCATTAATCAATAAAAGTATTTAATATATTTAAACTTATAGTTAACTAGTTCTGAATTAACTAAGTAACTAATTTTGTATATGAACTGTTATTTTCTACTTAATCGTTCATTGATTTATTAAAGAAAGCTTTCTACGATTTATTTTATTACTAATACAAAATCTGAATATTAATATATTATATTACGCTTGTTAGTATTATAAAATTAGTATTTATAAAACTCATTAAACTTAAATCATAGGATTTGTCTCAAATATAACGTAAACTTGAAACAAAATATTTGCTTAACTTGTTTTTTATTGGTGTTGCTTTTTTCATATTCTTGCCGGCTAACGGCGCTAAAGGAACTTTGAAATTGGTGTCGTCTTTTCCCTTTCCTTGTTTCCGATCCATCGAACGTTTCCTCGTTTTCTTTTCATCAAGTGTCAAATCGCACCCAAAGCCGGAAGTTTTCAGTTAAAAAAATCTCATCAGTTTGTACATTGATTAGCTCATAAAGCAATAAAGCATGGACAAATTTGTGTTCTTATTAGCCTACACTGTTCTCCGTGTTAAAAATGTTATTAATTTGTTATGTGGAACCGTCACAGGAGACAAATTTTAGCGTTTATTATATATTTTAAAACGAAGAATAATAATCCTTATGACAATTTGATTTTAATGAGATTGTGAAGGAAGTACGCTTTTACCTAAATATTAGGTCTAAAAATTCTCGTAATAATATTTTTCATTAAGGCTTGTTTATTCGCCATTGTGGCAAAAAAAATAAAATTTTGCTTTAGAAGTATTTTTTAAATATTGATATGGAAATTAGATTATATGCATGTTCGATTGGAAGTATTTTTTCAAAAAAAAAAAACTCCTTAGATGGCAAATATACAATTCAGTCTATGTGTAATACAAGAAATTAAATACACAAAATCCATAATTCCTATATGCCTCTTGTTCTGCTTTTTTTATAATTAAATGACAATTTTACTTTTGATTGGGCAAGTCGAAGAAACTTTTTGGCATATTATAATAAAAATTAAATGTTATACATAAATCTATATAATCATAAATTATATGAAACATAAAATTCAACAAGAGATTAGATTAATTAGATAACATATAGCGAATAATATGCTCATGCAGAGTTGCCACGGCCAATCATCAGCAGGTAGAATACATGCTGATATTGAATCAAGACAAGAAAAAAATTAACAGATTGTGTGTTAATTTGTAAGCAAAAATGTTGTGTGCCTTTTACATCTAGTATCTGGTGACAAATGTGACAATTTAGTTAAACTAAAAATGATTTTATATGTGTTTTTATTAATTCTAGTCTTCTTAGTGTGTTTTCTTCGACTTCATTCGTAATTACTAATGCTGTATCAACCGGGACTTATACCGCCTTACATTTATTATTTTGTCTGCACCCGTGAGATAAGAACTTCTTATCCCACACATTTTGTGTTATTAAGGCATTTTCTTACCTCACTAACTTTTAATCAACCTTTCTACAGGTTTAAATTTAAATTTGATATCATTTGGCAATCGAAGCAGCAACACAAAATATTCCAGAAGAACACATCAAGACGAATTTAGAATTAAAACTAAAATTACACTAAAAACATTTAAAATTGAACAAAACGTAACATACATATAGAAAAAACGTTAAAATCATTGAAAAGAGATAACGGTATTAAAATTATTCCAGCCGATAAAGGTAATTCAACAGTTGTTCAGTTGTAATAGATTGCATTACTTACGATCAAGACAAAATGTAATGTATCTTAAATAGCGGTAATTACTCAATACCTAATAAAGGCACAACAGAACGCATTGAAAGATAGATGTAAAATATCAATAAAATATAGAGATTCAAACTAACACTACACAGTAGCAAAACACCTCATTTTTATGGATTACCGAAAATACACAGACAAAATAGGTACTTAAACCTTAAAGTCCAATAGTAAGCGGTATAAATTCACCAACACACTCCATTGCTAGACATCTGTAAATTGGTTCCCAAGATTTTTAGTTTACCTGATTTTTAGCTGTAAATTGGTTCCGGCGTTTTTATAAATCTGTTTATTTTACAAAGTACAACATAGTGTTTTACATTAAAAATACCAAGTAATATAATACAAAATAATAACATTTATAATTTCAATCTTTAATAGGTATCAGCACAATGAAAAGCAACTAACCCAAACTAACTCAAAGTATACACAAGTAAGTGATAGCCATAGAGCAAAAATGCAAACTAAAATTTCAATACCTTCGCATCCCCAATATATTTCTAATTTAATAGATACCTGCCTAAAATTTATTTGGGTTGGTATTTCCTAGCTACTGGGAACCAATTTACCAACAGCCCTTGATCCACTTGCAAATTCAAATTTCAAAATTCCTGGATTTCCCTTATCTGGATATTAAATGTCTCGTCTTGTTATGACTCTTGTAACCAAGTTCATGTCTTCAAATCAAGACCAAACATTAAATAAGTTAATCAACTTGCTGTTTCTTCAAGTAGAATAATTAGGAAACAAGTATTAATATAAAAGTAAAACTTAATCATCTCTAATTCTCTATACAATTTTGCTCAGTCAAAACTGATTAAAAAAGCAACCATCCAAAGTGTGATATCTTAATCTAAAGGAAGATCTTAAATGATTATTCGACACGTTCAGTAAAAGTACCTACTAAAGAGGTTTTATTTAAATAATGGAATTGCGAATATTGTTTTATCAACTGATTTGATCCATCAAGTAGCAAACACTTGCAAAGATTGAAATGAGATATACCACGATACTTCATTATCTTTTGCTCCGAGAAAAAAAAACAAGCAGATATATTTAATTCCAGGAAAACTGTTGTAAAACAATCGTCAATTATTATAATACATATATTTTTAGCAATGTCAAATATCCATACCAAAAAAAAGTATGTAAGGTCTAAGGTAGTAAAGCTAGCAACAGGGTCACAAAACGTTACGAGATGCTAAAATATAATTGATCTACTCCTAAATTATAATTGATTTATTAGACATTTACTGCCTGTGCTTTAATCCGATATAATATGATACAGATTTTTATTAAAATATGACTTTATAACCAAATAAAATGTAACATCACAACAATAATCGGCCAATATCAAAGAGTGTCACGGCCATGATATTTGAACATTTAAAGTGTATAAAATTTCACAGGTCATAGTTACGAAATTTGAAAGCTAAAGTACTTGAAAGCCACTATAAACAATAGAACTAGTTTATTTTTGAAAAATATGCATTTTCATAATATTCAAAACACCCTGTATGAGATACGTAATTGTTTAACTAAGAACCTCATCTCTCACTATGCCAATTTTCAACTAAGTCCTGTTTAGGAAAAATTAAATGTTGAGTAATATTTTATCCTCCAATAAAATGTAGATTAAAAACAGTAGCAGAGAAAAGAGGCGTAGTAAAAAGTAAAACTAAAATTAAATAATGAGAATGGATGAACAAATAAAAAATTACAAAAAATATTAAATAGCCCTTTTTTTAATTTGTACTAATCAAAAACACATGAATTATTAAAATAGAAATTTTTTTTTAGAAAATTTTATCTATTGTATCAAAAACAAACTTTAGTCGCATACTAGCCGTCCTAGTGTGTGCACGGATTTTGGAGTTCTCCGTAAAACGAGCTCTGCGCGAATTTTTAAATCGACTTTGGTGTCTTATCAAGTGATTATCGTTATCGATCCGTTTTACCGTGATTTTCTTTGTCTTTCTGCTAGTAGGTCTGCTTTTTTCCCAGGCGGAAATTAGTAAAGACCAGTATCAGCCTAAAGCTACCGTTTTTCTAGTCGCCGGGGACGTAACCCCGGCAACTGCCCTCATAATGGGCGACCCGGACGACGACTGTCTGTCACTTAAGTCGATGGACATGAGAACTGAACCCCCTAACGAAGCTGTAGAAACCAAGATAAGGTGTATCCACAAGAAGCTTTCCCTTACTGCTGAAAAATGCCAAGAATGTTCCCACTTAGCAGAACCTCTGAAAAGCATGACTGGTAAATCTACTAAAATGCTTATTTCGCCCCTAAATAAGGGCATAGAACATTTAAGGGCTAAGCATAATTTGCGCCCCTCTGCGAAGAGGGCCGCAAAGGCTAAAATGGATACCGGGCGAACAAGCCATAAGAAAAAAAAGACAGACGAGGATACATCCGAGATGGATACAGATGTAGCACCCATCTCTATAGACAAAAACGGACAACAAAAATCAGACAAGGCAAAAAACCCACCCGTGCACACCTCTACTGTCAGCACTGACGAAATACCTCCTGGTGATTCTGCGGCCCGGGCAGAAGAACACCCAATGGAAGTTTTTAAAATCCCGTATAAAACGATTGGATTTAAAAAGAATGTGCGGGAGGTGAAGTTAGACTTCGGGAAGGGTGTAAATATTCCTCTCAAAAATAGATATGAGCCCTTATCCGACTGCGATGACGACAACAGCAGTGTGCTCTCGTCCTCATATCTAAGCGATAGCACGAAAATGCCAACGAGAAAAACTAACCCCCGCCTTAAAAAGAAAGCACAGACACCCGTAAAGACAAAGGTAAGCCCACCACCGCCCGTGGTTTTACAGGGCAAAATCCAATCCCACAGGACATCGCAGGAGGACATGCAAAAACTACACATTGCAAAATACACCATTAAATATGCAAAGAACAGTACAATTATCTATTTTGACACCGAGAAAGATTGGGCAACTTTCAAAAGAAATTGTGACAACGAGAAAATCCAGTACCATTCCTACGCAGATAGGAACCAGAAAACCCATGCCTACGTCCTGAGGGGACTGGACACCGATGTTAGCCTTGCAGATATAAAAAGGCAATTAAACGATGAGTACAACCTAAACGTAAGAAACATCTTTCTTATGAAAAAGACCAGGGTACCACTGTACCTGGTCGTCCTGGAAGCCACGGTAACCCTAAAAAGGCTACAATCCGAAATTAGGACGCTTATGAACGTCAAGATCTCCTGGGAGAACAGGCGAAATGTCAAACCAATTATGCAATGTCGACGCTGTCAAGGGCACGGGCATTCCATGACGTATTGCACCAAAAATTACAAGTGCTCAAAATGTAGTGGGAATCATGAAATTACGTCATGCACTAGTGACGTAATTAAGTGTGCCAATTGTGGAGGGCCACACCGCTCAATAAGCCAAGAATGCCCGGTTTACCTATTCAAAATAGAGCAATTGGCGACGACAACTAAGGCGCCAGCGAAGAAATTCGTTCCTGCTCCCTTGTCCGTCACGCCGCGCCGGCCTGGCAGGGGCAAGGGCGTCGAGACGTAGGCCGGGATACAAATAGAAGACCAGAACAACAGGCGCAGAGATCGACAGCCGAAAGAAGACCGCCACCCCCGAGGGAGAACTACGAGGAAGACTTCCCCAACGCATTAAAGGCCGCTCAGCGGGTTGCGCCTAACAGGAGCACAGAAAGAGTTAACGCTAACGTTAACACAGTAAGTGGTGCACAATTACCTGATCAATTCAATAACCTATCAAAAGTTGTAGCTGAAATAAATTCGCTGGTAAATGTAAGCGAGTTGTTCTTTGCACTTGACGAGTTCTGCTCTATGCTAAAATCGTGCAACGGCGATAAAGTTGAAATAGTGCAGGGAACTATTCGCTTCTTTACCACCGAAGTACACAAGTATAACATATAGATGGCTTGTTATAAATGTATGTTTGTAATGTATTGTCCTGGAATTGCAACAGCATTCGTAATAAACTTGGTGAATTTAAACATTTCCTGTACAATTCCAATTATCAGATTGTTTTCCTGCTTGAGACGCACCTCGACCCAGGCTTCAAACTGAAGTTTCGTGGCTATAGTGTCGAGCGCTGCGATAGGCTCGGACCGGGAGGGGGTGTGGTCTGCCTGATACACCGGTCTCTGCGATATAAAAGACGAATGCGTATAAATACGCTCATTGAGCATGTTAGCATCGAGCTGGATGGTGGCCGGTGTATCAGCGGCGGGTACGCGCCTCCCGCTCTTCGCATATCGCAGGCCGACTTTTTGGCCCTACTACCGCCGAACACGAGGTCTGTCCTTGTGGGTGATTTTAACGCAAAACATATCTCGTATGGCGATAGCGCTACCACCCACAAGAGCGTTATCCTGCGCCAATTGCTTGAAGACAATCTTGATATCCAGTACCTTAGAACACGTCATCCTACATTTTACCGTGCAAATTACAGGCCTTCATACTTGGATGTCGTGATCGCCCGTGGGATGCCTGACATCTCGGCACCTAAGGTCGTTAGCGACCTGAGCTCGGATCACCTTGCAATTAAGATGTGCCTGACTGGCGTCAGGCGGCCGGAAGCCATTGGGACAAAGATCTCATACAGAAATCTTGATTGGAAGGAGTTCCGGCACAGGTTAAACGGGATGACAGTCATCCCTAAGCAGATCGAGTCCATCCAAGACTTGGAGGCCGAAGTTGACACACTAACCCGAAATATCCAGCACGTCAGAGACGCTATATGTCCGGTAGTCAGGAGGCAATCTTTTTTAGAGACGCTTCCTGATGATATCCTAAACTTGATTAATTTCCGGAACTGTATCAGGCGCAGATGGCAGAGAAATCGCGCCGCTATCGATAAACAAAGGACCAACGCTCTGACGGACGAAATCAGGAAGAAGATCCGTAGTCACAGGGACGCGGTTTGGATGAGCTTCGTGAATGGGCTCGGTACGGCGGATGGTTCGCTGTGGAGGTTAGCGAGACAGGTCCGCAGTGCTAAAGCGCAAATGCCTGCCATTCGTAGCAATGGACAGGACTATGTAGGCGATGCAGATAAAGCTGAAGCATTTGCGGATTTCCTCGCTGATATTCACAGTGAAATACCGGACACCGTGCCATTGCACGCCCATATTGCGGAGCAAACTTCCAAGTTCACTGGAAGATCATATCCAATACCGCCCTCTGTGATGGATAAGCTTCGTGTGAGTCCGTCAGAGATACGTGGTGCTCTCCGCCGTCTGCCAAAAGATAAGGCTCCGGGACCTGATCAAATCCCGTACCTGGTCCTCAAAAACCTTCCCTCCAAGACCATTGTACATTATATGCACATAGTGAACGCCGTACTTCGTTTGCAACACTTCCCTAGTTCCTGGAAGGTTGCACACGTAGTACTGTTCCCTAAGCCTGGGAAAGATCCCAAAAGCACCGCATCCTATCGACCGATATCCTTGCTCAATACTTTGAGCAAACTTACCGAGAAGCTCTTGTTGCCCAGGATAAATGAGGCAGCCTCGAACCGTCATGTACTGCCTGCGGAGCAGTTTGGATTCCGTGGCGGGCATAACACAAATATGCTCGCTGCGAGAATCGTACAAGACATCCTTGACGGATTCAACATGAGGCATAGCACGTCTCTACTGCTCTTGGACATTGAGAGAGCGTTCGACCGAGTGTGGCACGATGGGCTGCTTTATAAGCTCTTTAAGGAGCTGAGCTTCCCGCTACATACAGCAGCACTGATCGCGTCATACTTGGCCGGACGAACCTTCTCGGTACGCGTCCACAATTCGGTATCGACTTCGAGACCGATACAAGCGGGGGTGCCCCAGGGAACGGTACTATCACCGCAACTTTTCAGCTATTATATAGCAGACCTACCGTCTCATCCCGATACTTCCTTGGCGTTTTACGCCGACGATACCGCCCTCTATTCCCATGCCTTCACCGCACAGGAGGCAGTAGATAATCTAGCCGCACACATGGAACGCGTGCTAACATTTTACGAAAATTGGAAAATTCGGCTAAACCCGACTAAAACCGAGTTAGTCATTTTCACGAAAAAGCGAACCAACATTACAGCACGGCCAATTAGGGTGCAAGACACCCTTATCCCTCCTAAATCCCACGCCAAATATCTAGGAATCTACCTGGACAGGAGCCTTAACTTTTGCCGCCATGTGGCATATATACATGAAAAACATCACTGTATTTTCGAAAAGTTAAGGCCTCTTGTCCGGAGTGGTTCCTATTTAAGTCCTGGCAATAAAATCACTTTATATAGGTCCATCATAAGGCCATTCCTGCTGTACGGGGCACCTGTCTGGTGCTCGGTCGCGGAGTGTCATAGAAAAAGGATTCAGATCATTCAAAATAAGTATTTAAGGGCGGCCTTCTCGGCGGGGCCTCGCACCCGGATCAGCGATTTGCATGCCTGGTCAGGCGTAGAGTATGTCAACGAACATATTGACAAACAGGCATGTAGGTTCTATGATCTGGGAGTGCGCGGCTCAACGAGGACCGCTAACCTGGCGACCCTAAGATATGACCCGCGGGACGTGCCCAGACATGGCCCGGTACACAGGAAGACGACGGTGTACTACCTGCAACCCAGGCCGCCTTAGACGATGAACCTATTCCCATCCCTGATCCTAAAAGTCCCATCAAACTCCCCCTTTTGTGCCCCTGGCACTCTCGAGAAATCGAGATCTACCAGGAGCACAGAAGTCAACCCATCCTGACCCACTGACTAGACCCCAAGAACAGGCTCTGTTCATCTCGCCGTTTTAGCGAGGTGGGCAAGGCATGCTAAGGGACATGGATCTCGTATAAATATCGTCAGCCGTAGCTATACAACACATGACGCAATACAACCACCACAGTCAGACATACTGGAGGTGACAAGCATCAAAGTCAGTCTAACTGACGGAGACATTGTCATTCATTCAGTATACAAACCACCACAACACAACTTACCACTAGACGAAGCCACAAAACTCTTCAACTACACACTGCCAGTTCTTGCAGCAGGAGATTTTAACTGCAAACATAGATCTTGGGGATGCAGGGCCACCAATGCAGGTGGCACTGCATTGCTAAGAGCTTCGCAAGAACTGCACTTCTCAGTACAAGCACCACTTGAACCCACACACTTCCATCACGAACGCTCAGATATACTAGACATAGTACTCACTCAAAATATCGCACACAATGTTGTGATTGACAATCTGGAGGATTTATCCTCATCAGATCATTCTCCGATTGCCATCACAATAAACAACATACACGAACATAAACAAGCAAACATACAACAATTCATACACTGGAACATATTCAAAGAACACTTAACACAAAACATGCACAACTTACCATACATCGCCTCCAAAGCGGAACTAGACAACGAAGTTGCTAGGTTCACTGAGGAGATACAAGCAGCCATAAACGCAGCCACAAAAACAGTACACACAAATCAAAACAACCCATACTCGCTTCCACAAAACATAAAAGACAACATAAGGCTCCGAAACAGGCTAAAACGACGAGCCAAACTAACAAACAACCTAGACTTAAACACACTAGCAAACAGACTCACCAATACAATCAAAACAGACATAAAAACTCACAAAAACAACGCATGGACAGAATACATCACAACAGTCAACCCACAAAACAACTCTCTATGGAGAATCGCCAAAACGATGCAAGGTCGCAACAAAGTGACATATCCTAACATCCATGGACTGAGAGGAATGGTGTATTCCAGCGAAGAGAAGGCTGAGGCCTTCGCAGACTCGCTGGAATCGCAATTCACCTTAGGCGATGGGGCCCAGGATATAGATCACGAGGCAACCATAGAGAGAAACTACAGAGAAATACTAACTTACGAAAACGAACACCAAGACGACGAAACACGACCAACAAACACGGCAGAAATTGCGCAAATTATTGCGCAATTAAACCCGAAGAAAGCACCCGGCTACGACAACATACCAAACAGAGCACTAAAAAACTTACCACAAACAGCCATACTCAAATTCACTTACATAATAAACACAATACTATCACTAAAACACTTTCCAAAATCTTGGAAAAAAGCAAAAATAATACTAATACCTAAACCTCACAAAAACTTGATCTTTCCTCAAAACTGGCGACCTATCAGCTTGCTCTCATCGCTGAGCAAGCTGACGGAGAAGGTTGTGTTGGAGAGATTAAACTCACACATATCACAAAACAATCTGATCCCAGACGAACAGTTTGGGTTCAGAAAACAACACAACACCGAGCTCCAACTTGCCAGGCTTGTTGAGGAGGCGACTAGAGGACTGCAAAGACGGGCATCGACCGGAGTTGTAGTCCTTGACGTCGAAAAAGCCTTTGACAAAGTATGGCATGAGGGACTCAGACACAAACTAGACAGACTACACAATCTTCCACCTCCACTAACTCAACTCATAGCCTCATTCCTCAAACACAGATCCTTCACTACACAAATAAACACAGCACTATCCACCACAAGGCGCATAGAGGCAGGAGTCCCCCAAGGCTCTCCTCTGTCGCCTACGCTATACTCATTATACACAACAGACATACCTAGACACCCAAACACTAAACTCTCCATATACGCAGACGACACATGCATATTCTCAACAAACAACAATCACACAAGACTCAAAAATCACATACAACAACACTTAGACTCCATATACGAATGGGCAGAAACTTGGAATATTAAAATTAATGAAGGTAAAACACAGGCCTTGCTCATAACAACAAAACGTAACAAACCTATTCCAAATTTAAATCTCGAAAATTCAGTAATAAGATGGTCAAACTCTCTTAAATATCTAGGGGTAACCCTAGATAGCAAACTCACTTTTCAAAAGCACATTCAAGCAAAAGTAAACGAAGGCATTGGAGCCAAACAAGCTTTCTATCCATTAATTAACAGAAATAGTAAAATGTCACTAAAAAACAAACTAATGCTCTATAATCAGATAATAAAGCCCAAAATTCTATATGGAGCCATAGTATATACACATGCATGCAAAACAAACAAGAAAAAACTTCAAACATTCCAAAACAAAACACTTAGACAAATTGTGAACGCACCTTGGTACGTTCGCAATGCAGACATTCACAACGACCTCAAAGTAGACACAATAAACACATATCTGGCAGGCAAACACACAATATTCTTAGAACAAGTTCGCAACCACACAAACCCAATAATACGAACACTATTCAGCAGAGTAGCACATCCAAACAGAACAGTACATAAAAGCTTACTACTCCCACCAGAGCACTAAATCACACTCACATTACACAAAGAAAAAATGAAAAAACCCAAAAAAAAATAATATCAATATCATTCTATCTTTAAAATTTAAAATTTCCAAAAACTTTCAAAATTTTCAAAAACTCAAAATTTTCAAAATTTCTAAAAAGGTTCGTTCTTTTTCGAAAAATCAAAAATCTCAAACTCAAAATTTTTTTTTTTTCAAAATTTTAAATCAAAATTTTTCAAAATTTTTTCAAAAATTTTAAATCACACATATCACTAACAAAACTAGAATGATTCAAAAACAGCTGGAGACGAGAGCATCGCTGATGCCCTAGGCCGGGTTCCCGCCTAAAAACGGGGGTGTACAGGCATTAAGGGACTGCACGGGGTAGCTCGCCGTATGGGCTCCATGCGTAGAAGTAGAGTCAGGGGGTAACACCCTGCGTATCACGTGCAGTTCTTTCCTGGGGTGATCGTTTTGGACTTGCGGAGAAATCTGCATACTCCAAAGCGATCAGCCTCGCCTAGGTGTCTACAGTTATTCTCTTGTCTGCTTAAAATCGCAAAATCAAACAACACTCGCTCCTTCACTAACCGGCATCAAGAATCCAAGACATCCTAGGAACCAAGACGACACGTAAACCAATAACGGAAAACAACATGGACCAAGACAGTGCAAGAGTGCCCAGCGCACTAGCACAATGGAAACTCACACTAAGCAAGTAAATGTTAGTAGTATACATCGTATACACACTGCCATCGAGCTGCCTCCTGTTCCCCTGCTCTGTGCAGGCGAATTACGGCTACACGTAGCCAAGCATTATGATGTTTGGTTGCAATTCCCATCTCATTGAGATTACGAAAGTAATCTCTGACCCTTTTTGGTGTGATGTCTTGTGTGTTGTATGTTGTGCCGTCCCCCATAACCAAAGAAACGTGGAATGGGGTTTTTCACAGTGTTTTTCCCCATGTTGCGATTTCCGTCATCTTTCCTTTCCCTCTCCTCAAAACAAGCCAGCTATTATTTCATGTTATTTGCAATCCATCATGCAACACTATTGAAGGGCTCAGCCCAAGCAATAAAGATCAGGTATTTGAGTGCCACTGAAAGTGTACTATTAAACATGGCTGGCATTAAATCTGCCAAATTTCTGCTAGGCGTGGCGTTGAGGCGTCATTAGTGTCGCTATTTAGAGCGAGCGAGGGATACTCACATGTCACCTTCTGAAATCTAAAGCTATGTGTAGTATACCGTAGGTGAAATTGTAATTTCAGATTATTTGAA
>MU187280.1:0-18477 GCA_016904865.1 Pissodes strobi | reverse complement strand
TCGTGTGCAAAGAGTCTTTTTCAAAACTTGTTGCACAATATACTATTCCTTACACCTTCCGGGTTTTAGTTATAAAGCAAACATATGATTTTTAAAAATGAAACACTCTCTATATTATTTTTTTATATTTATTAGGTATAAAGTGGGATTTCCAAAAATATATATTTGTATACAATTATTTTTAAAAACAAGTTCAGAATATATGATTTTCAAAAATTTTCTTATGTGTCCAGTTAGTAAGTGAGCTAGTCTATGGCTAAAATGTATTAAAAACAAAATCTATGTAAGTAATTAAGATACTAGAGAGGTAATACATTTACTATTTTTCAATTCTGAACTCTGAATTATTTATTACAGTTTTTTAACTTAATTATGATAAAATTATTGAATTTTACTCAAACCAAAACAATAATTACCTATCTTCCTTAAGACTTAAGTTAGGAAAAACAAAAAAAAAAACAGAATTTTGAAAAAGCACAGTTTTAAAGGTGGTTTTCAAAATGATGGCCGTTTTTCCGTATCCATATTGGTACACTTTCGTTCTTCTTCTAATAACGTTTAAAAGAATTATAGGACTTCTTTGCAAATTTCGGAAAGTTAAATCGATTGCCGCACGAAGCTCCGCTACAGACTGATATCATGTTTTATAGATTTGATTTTGCATGAAGCGCCATAAGAAAAAATCCAAAATTCAAAGATCCGGAGATCGAGGGGGGCATCTTATACAGGTTCGTAGGTACTAATCCATCTTCGAGGAAAGTTGTCGCCTAAAAATACCCTTAAAAGCGCAGAGTTGTGGCTTGGGGCAGCGTTTTGTTGCTGATAAACAGCATTATAAAGGACCAATGGAAAATTTTCCATCAGTTCTAGTATAATTTCCTCAATGATTTCTCGGTATCGATGCGCTGCGAGAGCTCTTTCAAAAATTCTGTAGACTATGCGTCTTCCAAGAATGAGGACCAATTTCTTATATTATAGCGATTGAAAATTCCTGCACTTGAAAAATATGATTCAGCGGACCAGATAACGAGTCTGCCAAAAGATTCATCAGTATGCATTTGTTGTTAATACCATTGGTGAAACTTTTTTCAGTAACTTTGAGGTATAAATGTTGAACTATGTGGAATTTATATTTTTGAAAAAAATTTTGGATATCAGACTTGGATACACCAGTTGCTTCCTCTATTTGCTTGTAAAATTATGAAGGCGTGCGTCGCTTCTACATAACCCAATACGTTTATTTTTTTTCTCTCTCTACCTTGTTTGGTGTATGCATTACGATGGAGTTGGATAAAAGATCCATGCCGTACTAAAGGACCCCGCAGGGAGCTTATGGAAAAGTGGTTCCGGTTAAGTTGGCTGAAATTTTGATATGATGTTGTTTTCGAGTTCCCGATCAAAAGTTATCATTGCACCAACGGAATCGTTCGAGCGGTTTTCGAGATATTGGCTGCCAAATCACATTTTGGGGTATGCGGTAAAATAATAAGGCTTAGTATTGAGAGAATACCACAAATTGTAAATGTAGTTTTGTTGTCACATGTGTTACGAAATGACCATAATTATGCTTAAAATATTGAACACATATACTAGGTACATCAAAAAAACCATTCACATTGTACAGGGTGTGACAAAAATTAAGCAAAATACTAATAGCTATCTGTTCCATCAAATAATTATTACTAATAGTACCGGTACAAATGATATTAAGTAGAATATATCTAAACATGTCGTATATATACTAGGTAAGTCAAAAAAAGTAATTTTTAACGTACAGGGTGCGTCAAAAAAGTTGCAACAACGCTACCAATAGGAAATATACCTACTTCCTCCCAACGAATTTTTTATTGATACTATACTTCACGAAAATAAATTTAAAAAAAAATGTCAAATACGTGTCAGGGACACAAAAATATTATTGATAATATACAAGGTGAAAGGAAAAGTAACTTTTTTCTGTTAGCAGTATAGCAGTATATCGGTCAGTATTATTCTTCAGAACTTATTATGCAAATATTTCTTGGAATCATTTACGACATTCTGTAAAAAATACGGTAAATAGAAAAATAATAACCAGAGTAGTTTTATTTTAAAACAATTCATACCGTAATAGAATAATTTGAATATTGGCATTATGTCTTCTGTTACCAGCATCCAAAACCGTTACTAATAAGGTTGTAGCTGGATATTTTACTGTCGCTTCGTATCGCGAGTAACCCAGATACCACAAAACTGATGCAACATGGGCACACGTTCCTAGGTTCCTTGCACCAGATTTGCAAGAACAGTAGTATCCTCGAATTGCATCTTCTTGGTATTCAATTAACGAATGATGTTTAATCGCATTGCGGTGGCGCGAGTAAATGCGCAACCTAATTATGTTTTGATTATCCATTAGTGTATCTATTTGACGTTCGTTATCCGGTATCCTCCAAGTTATATCTTGAATGTAGGAAGGAGCGAGATTAAGCTGATATATGCCTATAGTAATGTCCCTTAGATAAACCATATGAAGACGGGGAAACGCAGGGACGTGATTTTGATCTAAACGTCTCCATCTGGCATTTCTATATCTATTTCTTGTTCGACTCTTATTTGGAGGTTGTTTATTTCTCTTGACCTAGCCAATATCTAACGAGCTAATTGTATTGTGGCTCCTTGCATAGCTATAGGTTCCCGATATTTGTTGATAATAGCACCACAGATCCTGTGGTAATATGGGAGATTGGTATCGTTTCTGAGAAAAACTTGAAAATGTCCATTCCTAGCTTCCTCTGACTAAGTTGTTGGTCTCCGGGTCTTAGTTGGCAAGGCATTCTACACTCAATACCCAATCTGAAAAGTATGGCCCTTGGATATAACAAGTGGTACCCTTTATGGGTCCGGAATGACTGCCGTAGTACTTGAAAGTTGCTACTTTTGGAATAGCACAATAAGTACCATCTATATAAGCGGTAGCTTTTCTTTCGATTGGGACTGGATTATATAGCTCATTAGCAAAGTCGGTAACATGTCTTTCTATATACTGCTGCCTCGTAATTGCGGTTAGGCCTATATTTTGAGGTAGAAATCCTTGTAATTAGGATTGCCGTACTTTGCCTATATTCCAACTAACAGTTTGTCAGGTAGGATAATTAAAAATAATTTTAATAAATTCATCAGAAAGTCCTTGCTTTAACTTGGTGAGAAAGACCCGTAAATCGTTTCTGTTAACAGTAAGGTTACCTCTAGTGTAAGTATATGATCGCAGTATTGAAACAAACCTTCAAACTACTCTTTGGTTATTGCACACATGTGCTGGAATTCTTCATTAGAAAAACTATTTTCAACAATATAAGTCCAGTAACTATTACTGGTATTTTGCTTTTCTGAGCTCTTGCAATAATCAAGCAAGTTTTTAATGACATAGGGTCTGTTTACATATTGCAGGCCTGGCAACAACGGTCCGAGTAAAAGAAAATTATTTTTATTTGCGCATTTTTGACGTGAAAATTAAGTATACATTATCATTTCGTAACATTATATCGCATTTACTCGCGCCACCGCAATGCGATTAAACATCAATTCATTCATTGAATACAGATCGATATACTGCTATAGCGCGCTAAAGGCGGTCTAACAGAAAAGTGTTACTTTTCCTTTCACCTTGTATATTAACAATATTTGTTTTTGTTTTCCCTGGTACGTATTTGACATTTTGTTTTTTAATTTATTTTCGTTAAGTATAGTATTAATAAAAAAATCGTTGAGAGGAAATAGGAATATTTTCTATTGGTAGCGTTGTTGCAACTTTTTTGACGCACCCTGTACGTTAAAAATTACTTTTTGACTTACCTAGTATATATACGACATTTTTAGATATACTCTAGTTAATATCATATTTTGTACCGGTAGTACTAATAATTATTATTTGACGGAAAAGATAGCTATTAGTATTTTGCTTAATTTTTGTCACACCCTGTATAATGTGAATGGGTTTTTTGATGTTCCTAGTATATGTGCTCAATATTTTAAGTATAATTATGGTCATTTGGTAACATATAAGTGACAACAAAACTGCATTTACAATTTGTGGTATCCTCTCAATACTAAACCTTATTATTTTACTGCATACCCCAAAATGGGATTTGGCAGCCAATATCTCGAAAACCGCTCGAACGATTTCGTTGGTGCAATGATAACTTCTGATCGGGAACTCGAAAACAACATCATATCGAAATTTCAGCCAATTTGACCGGAATCACTTTTCCATAAGCTCCCTGCGGGGTCCTTTGATTTAAGGCGTGTCTGGGAAAGGTTGTCTTCTCCCTGGATATCAGCTAATAAGACCAAAAGAGGACCCCTAAAATATTATCCAAACCATAGCGCTCAAAATGCGTTATCTGTAAATATAATTCTAAAGCTGCTTGGGGATTTTCATTAGCTTGCATAAAACACACCAATTTATCATACTTTCATTATTTTCGTAAACTGTCATTATTTAAAAAAATAATTTAACATATTATATAGTAAAATTCAAGCAACAAAACAACAAAAATACGGTATTAATAATCAAAAACTGATAGTTTTTCAGATTTTGCTCTTTGTTCCAAACAAACTAGTCATAGCCACCTACCTACTACTTGGACACATAAGAAACCTTTAGAAAATCTTCTATTCTATGCTTTTTTTTTAAATTAATTGTATACAATTATATAATTTTGTATAGGCCAAGGCAACATTATGCCTAATAAATTTTAAAAATAATATAGGCGATGTTCGATTAAAAGAATATATGTTTGCTTCATAACTAAAAACCGGAAGGTGTTAGAAAAACTCTCTACGCCACTGGGAAAAATTCTATAAGAGTACGTTTTAACTTTTTCGATAAGTATAAAGATAACTGAAATATGGGAGGCGCGTCAAAAGTGATACTTTTCAATTTCACCCTGTATCTCAAAAACCGAAAGTGTTGTGAAAATTTTTCTGGCGCCATCTTTATTTTCACTAAAAAGTTGCACACTGTCGCGAAAACAACAGCCCTCTTTTTCTAAAAGTTACCGAAAATGGGATACCCTGGCTCGAATTCGAGTCTATGTATGGGAAACTCGAAAACAGGAGCCCGTTCTCACTTCGTAGTTGGAGCCAATTTCGGTACTCTCCACGTGGACGTCGACGAAGATTTTGTTGTGCTGTATTATTTTAGAAGAAACCAAGCCAATGATAGAAAATTTTGGGTGCACCCATAATCATGGAGGAATGATTTTCTTTGGGAATTTTTCAAACCTTAATCACTGAATTGAAACTAAAACAGAGTTTTTTTATCCACAATACTGAAACAGAATTTTTGCACTCGACGCGCGTTTCGCTAACCATGTTAGCATCATCAGGAGATGATTAAGACACACCAGTCTTAATCGAGTGCAAAAATTCTGTTTCGGTATTGTGGATAAAAACTCTGTTTTAGTACATGTTGCCGAAGGTTCCAAACCCCAACATAACTGAATTGAAAAGTGACAAGCATATATTTTTGTCACTAAGTTTTTTAATTATTTTAGAATGTCCATAATACATTCAACGATCTACGGGCAAGAGTTTTAGCAGACATAAACTATAAAAATTCATGATTAGGGCAGCTGGTAGTGGGTTTTCAGGCCTGACATCCGACAAATGTGAACAGCGCCATACAAGTTCATATGCGAACGAGATCCGACACGATTTTTGATCGGGCGTGCGGCGCTGGCAAAACACCCGACAATAATTGCCGGAGCCGACAAAAAAACGGAGCCGGATAGATGTGAACAGCTTCATACAAAATGTATTGCCACTAGAGCACCCGATATTTTGTCGGATCCTACACCCGACAAGTGGGAACAGGCTCTTGAAATACAGTGTCGATCAAATTAGGGCAAAATTGCGCATTTAGGTGCCTAACAATATGCTGTTTAGAAAGTTTTAATATTCCTAGTACTTCCGGAGATATGCGGAAAACCGAAATATCGACAAATCGGATTTAAAATTAAATTGCACTTTTGCATTGCCACTTTTTCAGAACTAATGGTTGTATCCAGTTTAGAATCCGTCGGTTGGTCTTCAAGGGGCCATCATTAACTTTTTTTTCTTAAATACGAACATTCATTTTATATTGGAGTTATTAATATAAATATGTTTTTAATTATATTTAATTTTTTTTTCATTTTATTTTTATTCTTTTTTTTTAATTATTTATTTTGATTTAGAGTAAAAAATAAATGAACCTGCTTATTTAATTTTACTATTTTTATTTTTAATACTAATAAAGGTTATAATTTTTTACTTAACACAGAAAACAAAATTAAATATTTCTTATGGAATATTAAGTTTTCAAAAGTAATTTAAACTATTTAAAATTAGGCCAAAGCAACTTAAGTAATTAAAAAGAATTTAAAAATAAAAAAAAATAAAATTTAAAAGACATATTCATATTAAAAACGCCAACATCATCTGAAAAATGATAAAAAAAAATAAATTCCGTATTTAAAAAAGAGAAAGTTGATTATGACCCCTTGAAGACGAAACCTCGAATTCCAAACCGTATACCACCATTGGATAGAGCGGAAAAAGTGGCAATGCAGAAGAGCGATTCAATTTGAAATCCGTTTTTAAATAAGCTCAGGAAAAATCTAATAGATTTTTCAACATTTCGGTTTTTCCGGATATAAACGGAGTTCTAAAACTTCCTAAGCAGCATTTTGTTAGGCACCTAAACACGCAATTTTGCCCTAACTTGACCGACCCTGTATCTCTTACGGTTTTCAAGTTCGTCGTAGAATTCGAGCCACCCTGTATAATACACGTGTGATAACGCTTTATTAACGTACTTTCGTATACGTGCTAATGAAGCTCATATCCCACTTAAATCGTAAATAACTATTATGCAACTGTATTATTTATATAAATAGTTTATCCAACGCCGGATTCTCACAGTGACAGATGCGTGTTTTTAGGTTGAACCACATACTTTCGTGCCCTCCCTGGTATCCTATATTATCGTGCTCCGCAATCAATCAATTGCAATAATAAATAATAGTATCGGCGTGATTTCGCGGTCACAACACATTGACTCATGGACTGACTGATGAATGCCGGTCGTCGGTTTTTCATTTTTCAGTCTATACTATACTCGCTGCTGCAGTAGATCGCGTCGGTCATCCGCCGATCTTGACGTAATAACAATAATATAATCATTCCGTAGAATTTTATGAATGTAACATAGTATATTTTGAATTTTCGTTTTATATTTGTTTTTGTCTTTGTTAATATTTTTGTCGGGTAAGTACTAATTGTGGGCCTTGAAAATCCGACAATTTTTTAATATATGTCTGTTGCAATATTTTGTTACCTTGCAAATACTTTTACAGTAAAATGGAAAAATGGTATCTGATAGAAAACCTACTAGCGGCAATTAAACGCAGTTATTTTCGGCAGAATGCCACTAATAAACTAATAATTCATCGTTAAAATATTGAAAGATTCACCCCATTGCAATGTCCACATACCCGTTTCAATATTACAGTTTTAATAAGACCGTAAATAAATAATGCTGTAATGTTGAAAACTTACAGAATAAATTCTATATTCTAATAATAACTTAATTTAAATTACCTCAGGAAAGCTTCCTGTATTGAAGTGTATTCTGACAAAGTACCATCTCTTTTGAAGTAGTGTGATGTTAAGATTATGTGTGGTAGGTATTCATGGCATAGATAATAAATGGAGTAGTCATAAAATCCAAGGACCAGGAGATAAAAAAATTATTTTTAAAACATTTCTGCATCAGTATTTAAGTTGGACATAAAGTACATTCTTCTATGGAAATACATTTTTTTACATTATCTGAATTCTGAATTATACACATAAAGCTCAGACGTAAGGCAATTTTTTGTACATATTATTCATATTAGCAAAACGACTTCATTTTGTATAATTAGCTTTGTGATTTTTTCGAATTAGCATATTTAATGTAATTGCGGTTCTTTCGTAATTGTGATATTGAACTTACTATTCTATGAAAGCTTTCTTTCAAATTTTCAGACACAAATCGTCGCCTTGCACCCGAAAAGGCGTATCCCAAAAATTCAAATTTTACAGGAGAATCGTTTTAAATTTTTAAAACAATTAAAACTTTTCCCATAGAAGTACCATAGAGTTTAGGTGATTGTTGTTTGCTGTTACGTTTTTTAAGTTAGAAAATAAATACAAGTGCTTAACACTAAACATTTTTGAAGTAGATGCTTTTAAAAGACGCAAAATAAATAAATTGATATATAAACGCCCTTTCGTCGTTGTTACATTTAGCATTTTAGCGTCCTTGGGTTGCCAAAAAAGATACGCCCACTTAATATAATGTAAAAATATATTTTTGGTAGAAAAACTTATCATAAACTTTTAAAAAACGTTAAACTAAGAACTAACCTGTTTCTACGTTAAAAAAAAATATATTTTTTTTTTATTTTTAGTAGAAAAAATTAAGCATTAAACTTTCACAAAAATTCACAGTTCTTCGCAAAGATGCAATAATGATGATTAATAAAAAGCCAAAAAGGGTTAGTTTGGGGTTTGGGTTGTGTGATTTGTGTGGTAATTCAAATAATTTTTAAAAGCAGAGTTTAAAGAAGTAAAAATACAAACACGATTGTTTATAATATATATAATTAAAAAAATGCACTCCTAACATTAATATTAAACAATATCAGAATTTAAAAAAATATATAAAAAAAATGCAGATATGAAGACCTAAAAAATTACCATCCACTTTTAGATAGGAAAATCTATAATATATAATTATCCATAACGTTATTGTAATATTTTTAACCCGTTCCGATTCGTTTTAACCAGTTTTCGTGCTTTTGATTATTTTTAGTTACTTTTGGTAACTATTTCAATTAACTTTCGGTAGTTCCAATTTATTTTAGTCATTTGAACCGACCCCGATACGTTATAATCAAATTTAATATTTTTGGTTAGTTTTGGTTAGGTGCCAAAGTTCGGTTCGTTTTGGTTAGTTTTCTTATTTTAATTTTTATAACGTGTTCCGATAAGTTTTAGCAGCCCGGTTTGGTGGCTTTTGGTTAGTGGTTTAATCAACTTTAGGTTAATTTGGGTTAGTTCCAACTTGAACCGGTTGGTTGGGTTGTTCCAATTTATTTTAGCCATTTGAACTGGTTCCGATACGTTATAATCAAACTTAATGTTTTTGGTGAGTTTTGGTTAGTCGCCTAAATTCGGATCGTTTTGGTTAATTTTAACTTCCTTTAATTTTTGTAACCTGTTCCAATATGTTTTTAGCCTGGTTTGGAACTTTTGGTTAGTTTTGGTTAGTCGTTCAATAAACTTTCGGTTATTTTCAGTTAGTTCCAATTTATTTTAGTCATTCGAATCGACTCCGATAAGTTAATTTAAGTTTAAATAAACAAACTAACATGACGTCATAATGTGGCAAATGTAGCATGCACTTTTTCACGATATGAACATAAACTTTGAAGAGACTAAGAATTAAACTTCAAGAAAATGTTTCTACACTGAAAAAAGTTTTAATTTTTGGTAGAAAAATAACATAAGCTTCTTTTTTGCACCTGAGCATAGAATACAAGTCTACGTAAGTAGGGTCTTTCATATTAGCTCAATTCGACTTATCTACTTCCTGATTATTCTCTCATAAATCTAAATTAGCTGCACTGTCATTTCCTGTAGTTTGAACTGCATCACAGGCTGAACATTCAGTTGTTGATACAGTATCATTTTGTGTAAGAAGAACTGCCATATTTTTGCTGCAGTTTAAGATGATGTAGTTTCTTGATTCATTTTTGACTCCTTTAAAATATAAGAAAGGGGTAAATTGTCTAATTAGAATCGCCTATTATCACTGTCCCGAAATACCACTTTTCTTCGAATAACATTTTCACTTTCACACCTTCGCTGTTTTTGATCACAATAATAAGTTCATCAGAACAGATGACATTTTGCGTTTTATCCCTAGATCAGAATACAATTATACCGTGCCTAGATCATATAATAATATAGCTTATGTGATCGAGTGTTTTATCGTCCCAACGTACTAACACATAAATTATTCATTCAAGTTTAGTATTATACTAACATCGTAAGGGCCGGCATTTTCATTTCCATATAAGTAACTCCATCGAATATTTTTCTTGAAAACGATTGAAACGATTATTGTATCTGTGGAAAATATTCATCGAATAACTGGGAGGAAACTACCAGCTCTAAGCAATATAAGTAAACACATAAGTAATATAACATTAAAAGGGCATAGCTCAACAACAATAAATAAAATATTCAGACAGAAAGACGGAATAGAGATTCGCCTCTTTATGTGCTTTTTTATTATTGCTGTAATGAGTTTCGCCTAAAGTGTTTTCCTAAATAACTCCGCTTAGAATAGTAATTGAGATACGTTCTTTTGACAGCAACTACTTACCTAAATATAGACAAAAGACATAAACTGAGAGCAAATCTAAAAAAGTAAATTTTTTGAGATGTGCATTTTCGTGTGAAAGGCGACGAAATGATAGAATTTAAAAAATGTATTTTATGTTAGTTGCCTATGTTAATATTATGTTGGTAATGAAAAAATGCATATGGACCGTTTTAAGTAAATACTTTTCCCTTCGAAATTATATTGCTGGAATGTTTTCAAAGCCGTTTTAGATTTTTTTGGAGGATGTGAAATAAAAATTGGGGTTATTAGGTCAACTCAACCATTAAAGTATTGATTTTTGTGATATTTTTCAGCTTCTACCTTAAGCGTAGGTAATTAAGTGTTATTAAAATTGACTGATAATAAGGCTACTTAATTTATCTTTACTTGCTTAATATGCAAAATGATACTTTTCGTTCAGGGAATTCTCATCTTTATATTCTTATATTTTATTAAAATTTATTTTCTTATCTTATTTTCTAAGAGCAGTTTTCATATAATTCATCGTAAAAAGGAATCAGATATATTCTTATTTGATGTGGAAATATGTTTATCTTAATCTTGAACAATGCCTTGCGCTGAGAGTAACTGTTGTTATGGGTATATGGGATAAATAATAAAGGGTGGACCCGCCTTTTGAATTAAATTTATTTTAATCTTTGCAATAATTCTTTTATTCAGGCGGTAGGATAGGACTAAACAATCTCTTTTATTCACCAGTTGTTCTCGTCCTCTAAGGGAAATATGCAAAATAGTTTCAGCACCAAAATTATTTCTGCTTTGACATTTAAATAAATATCCCAGCATGTCCCTCAAAAATTTATATTAAACTTAACAATACTCAACTATAGCAATAAAAAATAAATTTAGTCGCGCATTAACTACTACTCGGTATCGTATAATTAAATACCTTTTTGTGCAGCCTGCGACGAAAAACAATATAGTCTGACATTTGTTGATAATTAGGAAACCGCGAAAAAGATAATCAGACGATGAACTTACTTTAAACCTAATCTTGTTCTAAATTCGAGGAACCTAGGTGATTGCAACGGTTTTGCCAACGTATCAGCTATTTGACTATCTGTAGACAACTAAAAACAATACCGAAACAGAATTATTGCACTCGACGCGCGTTTCGCTAGCATGATCAGGAGATGATTAAAACCAGTTTTAATCATCTCCTGATGATGCTAACATGGTTAGTGAAACCCGCGTCGAGTGCAATCATTCGGTTTCGGTATTGTGGATAAAACTCCGTTTTAGTGCATGTTGCCGAAGGTTCCAAACCCCAACATAGTACCTGTAGACATATAATTTATTCCAATTATTAAATTTTTCTCAACTTATTCTGTATAAAATAGTATTTGATAAATTTATACCTAAACTATGACTTGCTGGATTTTTAGCAATACTAATACAACGATTGTTATATTTATAAATAATAATTGACTTCAAACTATTTATATAAATACTAGTTAAGGGGCAAGTAATTGCCCCATTCCGTAACCGTATCAAAATAAGTTCTAATGTTCTTCTCCAATAAAACAGTGATGCCAATAAAGGATTGCTGGTGTCATCAGCAAATATCGTGATTTTCCCCGGAACGTTCAGTCTTGTTAAATCGTTATTATAAATTAGGAATAATAAAGGGCCTACAATCTGATTCCTAAGGCACACTAGCAGTACTTGCCAACAATGCAGACTGTAGTATGGTGACGCTCTAAAAGCCTTGAGCATATCACAGAGTACTGCCGTAGCTCCCTTTCCATCATTGAATCTCAGATACAAATTAGCTTTAAAATCGTTCGTACCTCTAGATGTCAGAAACCCAAGCTATACATCACTGAGCAAGCCATGCATTTTTAAAAAGCTAATAAGCAATTCTCGGCCTACTTTTTAGCGACCTTGGCCATAATAAGGAAATTGGCCTAAAATTTGCTGAATCTTTACTACTGGAATAACTATTTTAACCAGGGAGGAAACTTTCACCAACAAAAGAGACATTAATGGCCTCAGCAAAAATCTGCAGAGCCTGGTCTGGAAGCTTCAAAAAGCCTTAAATTGGATATCGTCATATCATATGCAGACGCTCTCTTATTCTTTGCTATATCAAAAATATCCCAAATTTCGAAATTATCTATAGAATAAAAATAAAATGTTTCTATCGCCCCTAGCTTCCTTAACAATTATTCATTTATTCTTCTACTTGCGGCTAGATTTTAAAATTCGATTGGAGAAATATTTTTGTTTAGCCATTTTAATCACTTTTCGATAAATTGTATGATATTTATTGCAATACGTATGTCAATTGGAACAGCGCTCTCTCAGAGTATGTAAAGAACGTCTATTCTCTGCATAATAATTAGTCATATTGTTCTCATTATATGACACTGGAGGTTTCTCATAAATTTGATACTGTATACTCTACACACTGTTTGCTTGGAGCTGAATGGAAAGATTTTTTTTTACTACTAACATGATAAATCACCATTATTTACTCCATTCCTCAAATGAGAAGCAACATTTCTCCCCCTAGGTAAATAATAATATTAAAAAAAACCTAGGTCAATAATGAAACGGAAACGGAAAATGTCAAAATGTCAAAATGTCAAACTTGTTAGTTTGACAACTAGTTGTCATTTCGGATTATTTGAAAAATGAGTAGGAAATTATTAATTTCAAAATCTAATCACTTCAAATAATGATAAGGATTGTAGCAGTGCTATTAGTAAAAAAATTATATACAGTATTTGAAAAATAAGTAGAAAATGACTAATATAAAAATCAAATCGAATCAAATATGGTAATATATCGGTGTTAGTAGTAAAAAAAATTCTATATATACCTCGGTTGAGAAGGCCATTATTAACCTCGCACATTATATCTTTGTGCTCGGTAAATAATGGCTTACTTCTCAACCTAGGTATATAATATACTATTTATGCGACTTGCTTCTATTTATTGGATTTTGGCATAAGGTCAGAAACATCAGTTTGGGCACCTAATTTAACTACGTCTGATTCCACAGCTCCCGCTCTAAATTTATCTGGGTTTCCACTGTCAGATTTGCTCAAAGCTCCAGATTTAGCTTCATCTGGGTTTTCCTTCTCAAGTTTATGAAAGTTTATTACTGATTTTGATATTTCAGAAAGATAAAGGGATAGATTTTAAGCAACTAGTCTCATCCATAATTATTGTATTCCTAATTACAACAATTTCCACTCCCCACACTTTAGGTATAACCATTTGATTTATATCTCGTTAGTATATCTTTCCCAGACTTTTATTGTAATTTGGTTTTACTAGTTTTATTATGCACATAAACAGTCGAATCAAGAACTTTAAGATACTTCACTTGCGGATTATAGTTCGGGTTCTGGTTCAGTGTCCTAGCTGGTGTAATATTTGTATTAAATAAGTAGAAGTTAACACTGTCCCCCCAAAATATTTACCTAACTAAGCACTTTCGACCACTGTACGAGCTTTTCAATTTATACTTATAGTTCTAACCTGATGTTCTGATGCACCATTTAACTGTAGAACAGTCCAGTGATAATTTATACCCTAGTAGTATAATCTTTAAAAACTGAAATAGTATATTATGATATAAGTGTATAAGATGGCCTTTAATGCACGCGCGACATATTTCAAAACACGACGCGCAGCGGAGTGTTTTGTAAGTCGCAAGGGCTTTAAAGGCCTCTTATACACGTATATCATACGCTATTTTTTTATTACGAATGCATCATGATCTCAAAAATGTTTTAAATATTAAACTTAAGGGATATATTGACGAATATATTAATCTGTCACATTTGACATGATCAAATGTTTCTATAACAACCTTTAAAAAAGTAGGTGCATCATAAACATTATTTTAAGCACGCTGCAGCGTGCGATAATCGTTGATTATGATGCATGCGTAATAAAAAAGTATTTAATTTGTTTTTTGCTAGATATGTTACACAACACAAATTAAAGTGTTAAATGGTTTACCGTGCATTGTCATCTTATACCATTATGACTTATTTGGACACCTCTTGCCTTAAAGGAAATTGTAGGCTAGCTGTTTGCATCTTTGGTACTGATAGCCAATTGTAGAGGATATCTGAATAGTAAAGGATGTTTTGAAATTTCTTTAAACTCCTAAATTGTTTGTAATCTCCAGCGAGTTTTTTTTTGTAGTTATAAATTGTCCATGTTTCGCCACATATATTTTGATCGGTGTATTTGGCTTTTAAATTAAATTTATTTTATTCCTTGTAAGACCAACGTACTAGGAAGGTTTCGACCTAACTAGCTTTTTCTATACTCTTCTCAATAACCACTCGACATATTAAAGAAAACAAGCATTCAGGCCATAGACAGCATTTTTATTTATAAGTTAATCACGAATAATTGCCATCGTACTTTAAAGGGTAAACATGCATATAATAGTTGGACATTTGGATTAATTTTTGTAAATATTTCAACAGTTTTAGTGTTTGGGGATTGCCATAAAACTATCAAAAAGATAAGAAATTTAAAATGATTTTCCTTAATATAACTTTTATAGCGTCCAAATGCATATAACTTTATATATGAGCTATCATTGTCCTATATGTATGGTAAACGACCCTTCGACAAACTAATTATAATATAGTTTTCATTTAAATCCTGTTAATAGTGGTAATACTTGTAATATGATCCAAATTGTATTATAGATAATATATAGTTTGTACGGCTTGCATATAGGTATCTGAGATAATTTATTTTACACTAGATGAACTAAATAAATAAAGCTGCAGCTTCAAGGTAGTTAGGTTTTTTATTTTAGATCAATTCGGGATTCATAAGGGGCAAAATTTCTTTATTTAAATTGAGTATAATAAAACTTTGACTTGGGCAAGGATTTTAGCTGGGAAAATACAACGGGAAACTCATACTTAATTGAGACAACTAGCATTTCGTGAAGCATTTTTTATAGACTTTTTTTTCTATTTTCTATATCTTATTGTGACCTCGTCCGGTTCCTAAGAGTTAACTCAAAATTTGTTCCTATAATAATAATAATAATAATAATAATAATAATAATAATAATAATAAAAAAAAACTAGCCTTAACAGTAAAAACCTGTTTAAAGCTCTGAATACGTATGCCTGTACTGCGTTGACATATTCCTTTGGTATAGTGGCGTGGAGCAAGACGGACATCCAGAACTTGCAACGGAAGGCAAGGACACTATTAACAAAGGCCCAAAAACACCATCCCCGAAGTGCTGTCGAGAGAACTACGCTCCCAAGACACCAGGGCGGTAGAGCATTAACGGATATTGGCAAACAAATGGATCGACAAATTTCACTACTACGAAATTTCTTTCTAGAAAAGGCTAGGTCGTCCGCTCTTCATCAAGCTATATGTGAAATAGACGACTTAACACCACTAAAACTGAGAGATCGCGAAATAGATACTCAACACGTTACTGATCAAGAAAAACATCGATCATGGGCAGAAAAACCACTGCACGGGAGACACGTCAACGAGGTTGGTCAGGAATATGTCGACAATTACGCGTCGAACTACTGGCTCACTTCGGGACAAATGTTTCCTGAAACAGAAGGATTCCTCTTGGCTATACAAGACCAAGTGATCCCAACCAGAAATTACCTTAAGTATATTGTTTCGGATCCCTAAGTAAAGAGTGACAGGTGTCGATATGATTGCCAAGCGACAGAATCCATTCAACACATAACGGGAGGATGTCAGGTGTTTGCACAAACAGAATATAAAGCACGACATGACAACGTTGGAAAAATACTGCACCAAGAACTAGCAGTGAAACTAAATCTTGTGGCGACGGAGAAAGTTCCTTACTACAATTACGCACCAGAGCCAGTACTTGAGAATGGCGAATATAAATTGTATTGGGACCGTACTGTTCTCACCGACCAAAGAACTGTCAATAATAGACCGGATCTTATTTTAGTGGACAAACGGTTAAGAAGAACGACGCTTATTGACGTGGCCATACCAAACAACAGCAACCTACAAACGAAATCCAACGAGAAGATCGTAAAATATCGAGACCTTCAAGAGCAGATTAAAAGGCAATGGGAGATGCAATGTGTCAAAACGGTTCCAATAATAATATCGTCAACGGGACTTATTCCAAAAGCTTTGTTAGAAAACCTTAAACAACTAGGACTAAGTGAGCACCTCTACAAAATCATGCAGAAGGCGGTGTTACTAGGGACTGCACGGGTCGTTAGGAAGTTCATGGGCACAGAAGACCGACCACCATCCAGGACCCGATAACATGGAAAGGGTCACACCAGAGCTCAATCCTTTTGATATCTAGAATATCTGGGATGAGTGAATGTTCCCCTTTGAGGGAGTGCGAAGGCCACATGGCCAAGTCGATAATAATAATAATAATAATAATAATAATAATATGAATAATAATAATAATAATAATAATAATAATAATAATAATCATAGCGATTAGAAATCATGGGTTTGTTGTGCTGCGTGAAATAAGCATAGAAAAAATGTATTTTGTGTTTCTTTAGGTACGTCTAATTGTAGATAAGTTTCAAGGTAAAGGCAGTTGAAAGCTTTACATTATTTACGTCTATTACGTACCAACTTACCATCCTATCGTCAGCTTTTTTGCATATTCAATATTTTACATGCTATTTAAAGTCTCGCTTTAAAAGTTAAACTGTCATATTATAACTTATAAATAATACATTGCGATTCTATAACAATATATTAACTTAACGTTAAGTTCTGGAAAATGTGCTAGTTAATTATATGGCTTGTTATACGGTAAAATCAAGTATGGGTCAAATGAATTATTTAGCAAATTTTTAATGAAATCAAGTAGAAACTTTAAACACCCAAAAATTAATACCTACAAAACCCGTGTTCTTCTTAAGTTTGGGTTCGTTTAGCTTAAAACAATGCAAACGTATCCAGAGAAAAAAAAAATCAAAAAATTCGAAAGGACCACCTCAAGCAAAGGGAACTGTAGAGCTCAAAGGCGTGATAAAACTAGTTGTTTAATATTAAAAATTTTTTGCGTCATCGCCTTAGTTAGTAACTGCTGCTTACGTCTTACCTTCGGACCTGGGCGTTTGGCAGTAGCTCAATGTTGTTCTAATATTTCACTTCACGTAAGGTTCTTCGCTAGCACCGGGGGCGCAACCAAACAAAACTAACCCAAACTATTCCAATTTTTAAAAAAGAAACAAACATAACCATAAAAAAATTAAAAACACATCGTGCTACCGCCGGGAATTGACCCCCAACCACCTGTATCACAAGCGAAGACGCGAGCGAGAAGTCCAAACGGCGCATGCAGGATTTTGAAAGCCAACATATCCGGGTGGCTGTAGACGCTTATTGTAGCTGCTTATTTATAGCGTCTAAAGACAGCCCCCGGTATTGTAGCTAACGAGGATCTTGGCAGGTTTGGTCCCGATTCCACACGACGCGACGCGACCGACGTTGGCCGAATGTATCAGAATTTATCATGCCTTTACGGTCCACTGAATTGCTTTCAACCAACGGCAACGGCCTGTCTGTTAGTGCAGAGATCAGATATTGTGCTTGTGATACGGCGAACCGGGTTTGGTTCCCGTCAGTGGCAAGGCATGTTTTTTTAAGGCTTTGTCTGTTTCTTTTTTAAGTTAGGTTAGATTTGTTTGGTTGCGCCGCCGGAGCGAGCAAAGCAAGAGGAGGGTCATGCGTAAAGTAAAATATTATGCCTACCTACTTCTGACTACAGGATTTAAAAAAACTATTTTATGAAGATATTTACGACAATTAATGCAAAAAATTGTAAATTTACTTCCTCAATAATTTGTTTTTCAAAATTGCTTCGACCGCCCAAAATATAAATTTTTAAATTGTGCGCCAAGTCACAAGGACCAAAACTGTCGATTCTCGCCAGCCAAAATATCCGGGCTGTCTCTAGACGCAAGTCTGTTCATTATTATTATTATTATTATTATTATTATTATTATTATTATTATTAT
>MU187279.1:52363-77097 GCA_016904865.1 Pissodes strobi | reverse complement strand
AGAAGTATCCAAGTTCTTCAAGAATCCTGACCTAAAAAGCAAAAAAATACTTAAGAAAAATATAATAAAAAAGTTGAGAAAAGTACAATACAATTTCAACAGATATCTAAATATTGTGAGGTATATGACATTTGATATAAGTTATAACACAACAATGAAGACACAGCAGCGAGACACTCGATATCTGGCAGAAACTGAAAATAATATACAGGATTATCAAAAGATACGACAGTAAACATGAATAAAACTAAAGCTAGGCAATCATCGCAATAAAATCTATCTACTAAAAATCGCTTTTTTGTAGAAAAACCGAAGCTGAAAAATACTCATTTCAGGATTTAGAATTCGTTTCTAAGTCATCACATAAATAAACGAATTGATTTGTTTATAAATTTTGCTCTCCCTCCCTCATTAAGGTCTATAGGTCAGTCTATTCAGTGAAAGATGCATTTCCCCCCTTCCGATAGAGCTGCTTGTAAACATTTGTATCTAATCCCGTAAACAGCCTTCGGATTTCGGATACTAATAGCTCCTTGATGAACTAGAGCAATAACGCATTCAATTGAATTGAAGTCATCCTTTAATTAAAACACTAAAATGCGTGTAAATCAGCATCATATTATCTTAATCACTTGAGCTTGTTTGAACGCAGCATATCAAGATTTCGGAATGTATCGATAAATTAAGTTTCCGTTTTCCCTCGTTCAATGTTGGAAACAGGACGAGGAGGCGTGCGCGTGAGCCGGCAGGCTTTTCTGCAGCCTGAAAAAGAAACAGTTTGCGCCCGGAACGATCCTCCGGACTCCGGAATTAGAAGGTTAAATCGGAGAGTCACGCATTTCCCGATTCGCTATCTAGAAATTATTGCTGCAAACATATTAACGTTTTTGTGTGTAGAATTCGTAGTGTAACTGTAACGTAGCATGTAAAGGTAGGTTGGAATATTTGCTCTATTTACAATCTTTAATTTAAAAGCGTTAGATTAGGAGAATCGCGATGCTCCTAGTCCTAGGTGAAATTTGTCGTTTGGGCAAAACTAGATATTTATTTAAATAAGTGCGTGAGTGACCGCAATGCGACAATTAATTGGCTAGACGTACATACTCATATTTTATTCCCAAATTTAAGAAGCAAATATATATAAATAATTTCTGGGGAATTGTACTAATAAAAGTAGGTACCTAACCTATATAGATATATCAAATTTTGTATTAAATTTTAAGAAATATCACAAGTATATTGGAAACACATAAATAAATCCCTTGATTTTATCCAGCCATAGGTGGGCCTAAACTACATACAACTACAACTGTTTCTTCTATGAAATGAAAATTGCATGCATTTTTTAAGAGAGTATATACACAGTAACGTCTTTACGAAAACTGTTAATTTTTTTTAACTCAAAAGACCCTAAAATTCATATTAAACTAGCCGACAGACTTGAATCTAAATTGACAAAAAATGGGAGACATAAACATCAAGTATCAATAATAAATTAATTAATCATCCTATATAAATAGTTCATAAAATATTTTTTTAAAGCGACATTATTTAAGGTGTTGTGTAAAAATTCAAAATACTTCAAATGCATGCAAAACAAAAGCTATTGGTCACTCCCATCCCCCATTTACTTTTTCCAAAAAGGACCCCTTACTCCAATAATATCTAAAGACGGTCCTGTATCTACAAGATGATCCACTAAACTCACTCATTGTTTAGTTTAGGTTATGAGTAAGCATACTTTCTATATTTTTCCTATTGGAAAGACAATCGAAAAGCTTTTATCAATTGACCATTTTTTTCAGTGTACCTAATAGGTGGTATTTTGGATCATCTTTCAAAAATTATTTTACTTGTTATATGTTTAAATTGTTTATTTTTATGTTTATAATTTGGCAGTTAGGTAGATGATTCTTCGAATTTATATTATCCTTGTTACCAGTGTTTAAATCACTGATTAAAGTTTCACAATTATTGTTATTTAGGTAGGAAATTATTGTATTATGTAAAATTATGTAATTATGTCATTTATTTTTTTTTGACAATAAATAATTAAAAAAAAAATTACGGGTGGCTCGAGTTCGAGTCTATGCATGGGGATCTCGAAAACCGTAAGAGATACAGTGTCGGCCAAATTAGCGCGAAATTGCGCATTTAAATGTCTAACAATATGCCGTTTAGAAAGTTTTAAAATTCCGAGTATTTCCGGAGATATCCGAAAAAAAAAATCAAAATTTTGAAAAATCGTTTTATTTTTTCCCGAGTTTATTTAAAAACCGATTTTAAATTGAATTGCACTTTTGCATTGCCACTTTCTCCGCTCTATCCAATGGTGGTATCTAGTTTGGAATCTAACGTTTCGTCTTCAAGGGGTCATCATCGACTTTTTTTAAATACGAACTTAAATTTTTTTATCCTTTTTCAGATGATATTGGCGTTATTATGTTTTTTTAATTTTTTTGTTTAAATTACTTATTTCATTTTGGCGTGATTTTAAATAGTTTGTTAATTTTTAAATTTTTATATTCTATAAAAATATAAAATTTTGATTTTTGTGTTAAGTCGAAAATCAGAGCAAAAAATAGTAAAAGTAAGCAAACATGTTCAATTCTTTTTAACTTGAAGCAAAATAAATAATCTAAAAAAATGAATATAAAAAAAGAATAAAAAATACATAATATATAGTCATATTAATAGCGCCAATATCATCAGAATACCGCAATTTTAAATAGTTTGTTACTTTTGAAATTTTTATATTCTATAAAAATATTCTGTTTTGTTTTTTATGTTAAGTAGAAAATTGGATCTTTCATTTCTAATAAAAATAAAAAATGGTAAAATTAAGTAAACAGGTTCGTTTATTGCAAAATAAATAATTAAAGAAAAAATAAAATAAAAATTAAAAACGAATAAAAAAATTACACATATTCATATAAAAATATTCTATTATATTCCTTGGTAAGTAGAAAATTGGAGCCATTATTTTTAATACAAATAAAAAAATGTAAAAGTAAACAATCAGGTTCATTTATTTTTTATCCTGGAGCAAAATAAATTATCAAAAAAAATTGAAATAAAAATTTAAAAAAAATTAAGAAAAATTAACATATATGTATTCATATTAATAACACCATATGAATAACGTAATTTTAAATAGTTTGTTACATTTGAATTTTTTATATTCTATAAAAATATTCTATTTTGTTTTATATACAAACATTTTATTTTTTTTAATGTTTTATTTTTATGTTAAGTAGAAAATTGGTACTTATTTTTAATAAAAATAAAAAATGGTAAAAATTAAATAAACAGGTTCGTTTATTTTTTACCTCGAAGCAAAATAAATAATAATAATAAATAAAATTAAAATTAAAAAGGGAATAAAAAAATATATATAAAAATATTCTATTTTATTGTTTTGTATTGCTGGAAATTGGAGCCTTCATTTTTAATAAAAATAAAAAAAGAGAAAAATTGAATATACAGGTCCGTTTTTTACCCCAAACAAAAATAAATAATTTACAAGTAAAATAAAAATTAAAAAGAGAATAAAAAATTATAAAATTAGATAGGTTCGTTTATTTTTACCCCAAAACAAAATTAATAATTAAAAAAAAACAAAATAAAGAGTTTAAAATATACTAAAAAAAATTACATGTATATTCATATAAAATATTCTATTTTGCTTTCTGTTTATTAGGAAATATAATAAAAATAAAAAATTATAAAAATAAAATAAAGAGGTTCGTTTATTTTTTACCTCAAAGCAAAATAAATAATTAAAAAAAATGCAGATTAAAAAAAGAATTAAAAAAATATTTATATAAAAATATTTTATTTTGTTTTTTTTTTGTGTGAAGATGAAAATTGTAGCCTTTATTTTATATAAAAACAAAAAATAGTAAAATAAATAAACAAATTCGTTTTTTTACCCCAAACCAAAATAAATAATTTAAAAGAAGTAAAATAAAAAATAAAAAAGGAATAAAAAAAATTACACATTCATATAAAAATATTCAATTTGGTTTTTTATGTTAAGTTGAAAATTGGAGCCTTTATTTTTAATAAGAATAATAAAAAATTATAAAATTAGATAGGTTCGTTTATTTTGACCCCAAAACAAAATAAATAATTAAAAAAATAAAATAGAGTTTAAAAAATATTAAAAAAAATTACACGTATATTCATATAAAATATTCTAATTTATTTTTTTTTGTAGGAAATTTAAAAAAAAATAAAAAATGGTAACTATTAAATAAACAGGTTCTTATATTTTTAACCCCAAAGCAAAATAAATGATTAAAAAATAATAAAATAAGAATGAAAAAAATATACATTCATATAAAAATATTCTATTTTGTTTTTGTGTTAAGTGGAAAATTGGAACTTTTATTTTCAATAAAAATAAAAAATAATAAAATTAAATAAGCAAATTCGTTTTACCCCAAAGCAAAAAAGTTGATGATGATCCCTTGAAGACGAAACGTCGGATTCCAAACTGGATACCACCATTGGATAGAAACAAGAGTCTAGGGAACCTACTAACTTTTCGATGCGAAAGCAAGAATAGGTATTATTATGGCTTTGCATAGCCCTCCGCTCGCTTCGCTCGCTACGGTGGCGCAACCAACAAAAAGCAGCCCAAGACATGCCCAAAATTAAGAAAAAAATATGTGCCTCACCTTTATAAGCACAACTTATTCTGAATGAGATATTAGGAGCTGAGTTTACTTTTGTACGCTTTTTTTCTCAACTTTTGCCTTTTTGTGGTTTCGACACTTTTTTATTTTTTTCTCTCTTTTCAACTTTTTTTGTCGAAAACCGCGTTTTTTCCAAGTTTTTTTCTTTATTTCGTTTGATAATACTTTTATTAACTTTCCGAAGAATTTTTCTTTTTCTTTAATATATTTTTTTCTTATTTGGTTTTATAATATTTTTATTAACTTTCCGAACGTTTTTTTCATTTTTTCCCAATTTTTTCAAATATTTTTGTTTTTTTTTCATATAGCATTTTTTTCTTCTCATTTTTGCCATCCCCTCCCTCGTAGCTGACTCCTTCGCCTTTTTTTTCTCCGAAAACCGCGTTTCTCTAACTTCTGCTTTTTATTATATATTTTTTCATATTTCTTTTTATAATTTGTTTTTCAAAATTTTCTCAGAGCTATTTGAAGCCTCTACGTAGGGGGAAGGGGGGTATAATTTCCATCTCCACTGATGACCCCGTGACACGGAGTCGCCGCTTCTCAAATTTTCGATCCGAGGCTCCGTTGCAGCGATATCTGCAAAAAACGTTTTTTGCCCCAAAATCTCTCCTTAAATTGGAGCCCCGGTCCCCGCCCCATCTGGCCAAAGGTAGCACCCCATGTGGTGCTCGCTTGGCGAAGTCGACTTTTCCCGAATGAGCATTAAAAAAGCCGAACGCGACGAGTGACAACTGGATATAAAGACACTTAACGAATTAAATATCTTTATGCAAAATATATAAGTATTTTTTTACATTTTATGGTTAGATTTCAGATTTTTGTATTCTATCTGATTTTGAGATTTTTGAGTTGAGATTTGGGTCGAGAAGCGTAGACCTAAAATCTCCTGTTATTCCCCAGATATTTATTGTTTCCCAAGAAGAAATCCAGAAAAATAAATAACCCAAGAAAAGTATATATGTAATCAATTTTGGAGAAAATCCCCTAATCTGACAACCCTGCGTTTGCTTTTATAAGCTGGCGCCTGAGTAGATTGTAACGTGGCAATCGTGGCATAAGTCCTGCCTCCCTTGTTTCGGTTGTACTTACTTGGATGATGTTCTGGTTGAAAGTCAGGGTCGGTTGATAAACGATATAAGAAACACAAGGTCAACATACGTTTAATTAATTAATATTTAATTTAATATCAGAGTAACTCCTAATTTACAGATGAAAGCAACTCCTCCTTTCATTATGTTTGTATCTTCGAGGTAAACAAGGGTAACAAATGTATTAAGCTTCTTCAGGGAGGCAATATTTTATTCCATCATGAGAGCGGATCCTTCCGGAGGAGGTATTTTACCTCCTCCTCCGTAAGGACTCGCTCTCATGAATATACTACTGCAATAATAAATGATAGAATGGTCGGGTAAACTTTTTATAATGAAAAGCAAGTCGTTGATTGTTCTAAAGCTTTTGTTAATTGCCACACCTCACATCCAGTACAGTACATGAAGAGAGTCAAGAGTGCATACTACTTATGCATCAAAGAGTACGCATGCAATCCAAAGAGTATGCGCAAACATTCGTCCTTAAAAAAATAAACATTATAGATGGACGGATGAGTCTGTGTCTGCCGAAGGAATGCGGCATGGGCGAGCGATGTTGTCACATCAATTATCAAGTGACTATTTGGCGTTATAAGATCCTTTACACAAATAGTGCTCTATATAAAAATCGGCCTTTCCTATTGGTCGATCCGCATGGCCCTCCGCTCGCTTCGCTAGCTACGGGGGCTCAAGAAAAGGAAACCAACCAGGTGCTAACTCAAACTATCCCAAGACATACCCAAAATCAAGAAAAAAACCAGAAACATAATTTGAAAAAAATGAATGAAAAAAAGCAACGGGGTTCGAACCTAGGCCGTCCAGGTGACACCCAGTTGTATAAACCTCTACACTATGAGACCTCTTGACAGGAATCGATTGCATCACGCAGACATATCGTAATACGAGATGGATCGACCAATAGGAGAGGTCGATTTTTACAGAGCTGTTTAGAAACATAATCTTTAAAAAAATATACAAAAAGCAACGGGGTTCGAACCCGCGTTTTCCAGGTGAGACCCAACGATCTAAACCTCTACACCACAAGAGCTCTTGAGAGAAATCGATTGCATCACGCACTTATCGTAATACGAGATGGATCGACCAATAGGAGAGGTCGATTTTTACATAGTGCACTATTTGTGTAAAGGATCTTTAAATGCGGCTATTTGAGACCTCTATTATTAATTAGATTGGTTATATGTACATAGCTAGCCATTTTTCTTATATATTAGAAAAATGGTCAACTTATGAAGGTATAATCTGCAAAGCAGTACAAGGAGAAAGTATGGGGAACGGGAAAGGGGGGGGGGGGGGGGGGGTTTACATCCGGCAATTTCGGCCAAAAATATTTTTTACGAATATAAATAGAGTCAAGATTTAGAATTTATTAAAGTCCCCGAAGAAATTTTTCCTCTACTCACAGCTCGGATGATCTTTGTGAATTTCTCCGATACTTATATACTATACAAACTCTTACAATTATTTTTTTTTAGGTTTATCACTTAGAAAAGCTCAACAAATTTGAACTTTACAATATGGGCCAACTCTAGAGTCGCAATTATCTGCAATTATCTCAAAAAAATGTAAGTTATGGCAATTATTCATAATTTTAAAACATCCGATAGTGATAAGGATAGATCAAGACTGGCCACATGGATTTCTAAATAGCTTTGAAATATCTCCAAAAATATGGCCACGCCATCCGACAGTCCAATAGAAGAGGTTGTGTTTGAAATAGAACCGTCCAGAATACCCAAGCCCATACCGGTCGCTTTAGAGGATCTGTGCAGATTAACCAAATTTACACGACAAGAAATAAGAATTATGTACAGGGGATTTAAAACGGTAAGTAATGCAATCCATAATAACTATTTGTTAAGGTGGCTTTACTTCTTAAGTTGGGACAAGTATTTGAGGATGTAAAATATAGCAAATTTCAAGGGCCCCTTGACAAATTTGTTTGGACTTTTCGTCAAATATTTGCAGTAGTTTCTTTTTGTTTTTACATTAAAATTATTTCAGTAAAACGATAACATTACAAAATAAATTTAAAAAAATCAGCAACTTGTAAATGGATACGCCACTGGTCGCTACCTAGATCTAGAGTGCTATAATTGCTTCTTACAAAATGCAGTAAGCTCTACCATTGTCTTTATAAGAATACTAATATAAGAAACTTCAAATTTTGGAAAAAATATCGAAATTTCATAAAAGAAGAGGGATATAAAACATTTCTTCAATCTTCGATTAAATAACGATATTTTTAAATTTATTGGACGGTAGCGTCAAACCTTCAAATTCACGAGACGTTATACGCCACTGGCGGCTCTACTTATTGCGCAGGCGCGAAACCTGTCAATCGTATAGCTACAACTTGCTTCGCTTGCTCCAGGGGCAAAACCCGAGTATAATACTCGGGCAAAACTAAGAAAAACTAATCCAACGCATATCAAAAATTTAAAACAATACTTGCAGCCATGGAGTGAAGCCAAATCCAAACTACTCCTTAAAAACACAATTTGAATTTAAATCTCATGGTAAGATATCGTAATGGATCATAACGTGTATAACTGGTTGCCTGTCGTCTAAGGCATAAATGGAGCCGCCGCGCCGCGCCAGTGCCATTTAATAGCATGTCAAGTCCCACAAAATTAAGTGTATTCTTGTGTCGTGCTTATAAAGTCAAATACAAAAAGTCACAGAACAAAAGCTCATTATTCCATAATAATCATACCTATTTCCTTTCTAGGAATGTCCCGAAGGAGTTGTTCATGAAGATAGTTTTAAAGATATATATGCCAAGTTCTTCCCACATGGAAGTAAGTAATTTTTACCTAATTTGTTCCACAGGGTATTTATTATAGTTTATAAACATATATGAACATTTTTACTTATTTTTAATTGCAAAATTCGCTGCTGAAGTTTACCGAATATAATTTGGACCATGAGGCAGGTATGAAAGGATATTACATAACATAGTTAGCGCTGCAGGAGCCTATTATCAAAAAACTAAAATGGCTGCTTCGAGTGCTTTGTGATGTCATATGTCATCATCAAACTTCAAAATTTACATATTTTAATTTTGGCGGCGGATTTGCACGTGACTTACCTTGGCCATTTAAATATACAGCTCACGTGATTAGGTCACTCTCAAATAGCCTGATCATGTGGTAGATTTCTACTTTTTTTTGAGGTTTTTATACCAAATCTTGGTAAATAGGAAGAAATTGTCGGTAGATTTTTGACAGATATCTGCATTATGATCAATGAACAGTCGAAAATAATAATAATTATTTATCAAAATGCTTTTTCTTTTATTAAATCACGTAGCTGTCGGGATTCGAGTATTGCTCTAAACTCTAAATGTTTTCATATATGGTGGAACCATACACTGATTAGCCCTTTAAGATCCTTTACAGTCATACGACACTATGCTATATTAGCCCCTTCTGATTGGTCGATTAAGGTCACTTTCAGTTTATCTACGGTCCAGTCAGTATGGGTTATTTAAAGTTAAACCTAGCAAGGCACCTTATCAGCCTTCAGTTTACCGTTGTCTTTGCGGTGGAATAAATTGTCTGGAAGTGCTCTGGTGATTCAGTGATTAGATGCTGGGCCTGTGATCAAGGCCACCTGTAGTATAGGTGGCCTTGCTGTGAAACGGCGGCCTGGGGTTCAATTGCTGTCGGTTAAAAAAAATTAAGGTTATAGTAGTAGTAGTAAACCATTTCTTTTATACGTGTATGTAGTAAACTCTCTGTTGGCCTTTTGCTTGAGCAAATTCAGCCCGAAACGACCCCTATCCAGGCTTAGCAAGAGGTGGAGCGCCCCTTCCACATTGGTTACACCTTGGTGGACAGGGATACTATTTTTAGACCCTCCAGTATGTCGAGTATATACCCCTGGAGACTCCGATCTTGTACATGCACGGCTTGTTTTAAGGTACGAACACCACCGGCTGGACATTCACACACATTTAAATCTTGTACATGCACGTCTTATGCAAAGGGGCTTCACACAATGCAGATATAACCAGTTGCTGTCAGAGAGACTTCCCATCTCCGCCTACGCCCCGATCTCCTTCAGATCACGTAATCACGTGCAAGAATCTGGAAGAATCTTCGTAGGAATCGACCCTACATTAAGCGACCCGCCCTAAACACTGTCCTAACCGGCCACGACTTCCCCTTTCGAACCGATGGGGCCCCCAACGCTTTCTGCCGTGAATGTGCACTTCCCGTGCGAAGTCAGGTTAGAAAATCAGACTCCCTTCCCACGTCCGAATACCACTCACTCCAAAACGGAAGTCCAAATTAAGGTTATGTTTGTAAAAAGTATTTTTTCCTTATTTTGGGCATGCCTCGGGTTAGTTTTGGTTAGTTCCTGTTCTTTGAGCCCTCGTTGCGAGCAGAGGGTCATGCGTGAAGGTATATAATGCATTGGGCTCATTAGGTGTCGTGCTAGGGCTAGCTCCAAGTATTTGGGTTAAGTAGTTGAGTAGTCAAATTATGCGTTTGGAATGTAGATGGCTTGCGTTCAATTCCCATCGGGGACAAGCCATGATTTCTTTATTTGTTTAAGGTTATGTTGTTCCGTCTTGTAAATTTGGGTTAGTTTCAGTGAGTTTTGGTTGCGCCCCGGAGCAAGCTGAGGGCCATGCGTGAAGAGTTACCAGTACTCTAAAGTGACGTTAACCCACCAATCAGAAGCGGCTAATATAGAATAGTGCCGCAGGACTGTAAAGGATCGTATTAAGGCACTAATTAGCCTAATGTTTACTGTAGGTAAAGTGTAAAGTAGATTTATTTATCAAATAAAACAATTCGCAGCAAACGGCCTTCTGCCTCTCTCTAATAGCCGATATTCAGGGCTGTTTTCTCGCTTCCACTTATGTTCGAATAATTTTTGAAGATTTGCGTCTACCTACAGCAATTTTGAGCCTTGACGCATGCGTACGTGATAATTCATATTGTAACAAGCAAATTTTGGAGAGGCGGCGTGCGACGTTCAAATGGGCGAGGACGTGACAACCCTGGAAAACGAATGGCGCAGTATGGTGTTATATAATACGGAGTATATAGATAGATTAGAAATAAGGCGTAGATATAGTTATAGACTCATGGCGTTGTGTAATTATGATAACTGTACCGGCGAAGGTGTATTGGCGAAATAAAACGTATTAATAAAAATTAGGTGTTTACAGATCAGAAGTCGGGATAACCTACGTATTGTGTTATTTGTTGTGGAGAACGGTGAAATACGCGATTTCGGCGAGTTAAATCGCAGTGCCAACTTCTTCTTTTTTTTGTGAATGGCGATATCACAAAAACTCGTAACAAAAGGCGGGCGTTTGTTGCTATCCTTGACAGTGGATTGACATTTGGCGATTTTTCAGATATTTACGATAATAATAAACAAGTGTGTGCTAATTAATTAGTGATTATTGTAAAAATTGTGGCGTATTTCAACTGTGTTTATTGGCATTGGTGTTTAAAAGGCGTTTTTCAAGTGATTTCCTATGGAGGAAGGTAGAAGTGACGAGTTAGAGCTCGATTACGAGTTGGAATTAAGCGACGGTGACCACGGCGAAGTCGATTCGGCGATGGAAGACGAAACAGTCTCCATGGTACATAAGCTGTTGAAAGGCGGTTTGGCAACTAGTATCCAGCAGATTGTGGCAGCCGAAATGGTAAAGGCGACGAAACAAAGGGCGACCGTTGATACTGGCGGTATCAAGGGCATCAGAAAAGGCGATAAATCAGGTGAGAGCGCTCCGCAGGCGGTAGTAGAGCATGCTTGTAGCGATAAGGCGGACTCCGCTTGCAGTTTGGGCTGTATGGGGTCAAGGGCAAGGGCAGGCGGCGACATTCTTGACCCTTTCGATCCTGACAGTCAGGACTGTAACGTGGTCAGGTGGTTGAGCAAAATTGATCAGTTGGGCGATATTCATGAATGGTCGAACTATGAGAGAGCGTATTTTATGCAGGCGAAATTGCAAGGGGCTGGTTTAATCGGCTCGATGAATATGACCCCTCATGGGAAGACTGGAAGGCGGCTCTTAGGAAGGCGTTACCTAAAGTGCATGACTTTGCTCAGCTGCTCAAGGAGATGATAGCGAGGGTTAAATTGGATGGCGAAACCATGACCCATTATTATCATGATAAAATGGCATTGATCGAAAGGTGTGGGCTTTCAGGCACAAAGGTGCTTTCATGTCTGATTGACAGTCTACCTCTCGGTCTACAGGCGAATGCGAGGGAATTGGTTGCTCTTCCCATGGCGACTTGTATACTGGCTTTCTTTCCTCTTTTGACAGATATCGGCGTCCATCAACCGATATTGTGGAATTGGAGGGGCAAGGAAGTCCAGGGTCATGCGCAGGCGAAGGCGACGAATACTTTGCGGTCTTCTGAGGCGATTCTCAAATTGAGATAGGCGTTTGGCGAATTTTGGGTACCCATGGCGTACTATTTCCAACTGCTGGCGCGGGCTGGCGTTTACGAGCAAGGCGTTTGCTGACTTTTTGGCGAGGCGAGGTGTAAAACACCGAGGGCGAAAGGTCAGGTTGAAAGGTGCATGCAAGTGAGTTTAACTGGCGAGGTGCAAATGGCGAATGCTCTGTTGGCGAAAGGCGAGAGCTATGGCGATTTAAAGGCGAGTGAGAACCTGACAAAGGCGTAATATAAAGGTGATATTCGATAAAAGGCGTAAGGTTGCAACCACAGGTGAAACCTTTAGGGTAGGCGATTTGGTGTTATGGCGAATGCACAGATCGGTAAGATCTGGTTGATTTACTGACGAGTTAAATTAATGAGGGCATTAATTGTTGCAGGATGGCCGAATGTAACAAGCAAATTTTGGAGAGGCGGCGTGCGACGTTCAAATGGGCGAGGACGTGACAACCCTGGAAAACGAATGGCGCAGTATGGTGTTATATAATACGGAGTATATAGATAGATTAGAAATAAGGCGTAGATATAGTTATAGACTCATGGCGTTGTGTAATTATGATAACTGTACCGGCGAAGGTGTATTGGCGAAATAAAACGTATTAATAAAAATTAGGTGTTTACAATATATTTTTCAAAGTTGTTTCTTCTTGATTTTGGGCATGCCTTGGGTTTTGTCTGGTGGCGCCTCCGGAGCGAGCGGAGGGCCATGCGTGAAGTGAAATGACCGAAATATTGGAACGAAAACACTGGACTGCTGCCGAATGCAACTTGCGGATACTTTGACAACATCACTTTCGTTCCTGCGCCTATTTCACTTTTCGTATGGCCCTCCGCTCGCTTCGCTCGCTACGGGGGCTCAAAAAAAGGAAACTAACCAGGTGCTAACCCAAGACACACCCAAAAACAAGAAAAAAACAGTTTAGAAATATAGCCTTTAAAAAAAAATTGGAAAAACCGACGTGGTTTGAACTCGGGTCGCCGAAGTGAAGACTAGCCATGCAGACCCCTAGACCATCAGAGCACATATAAACGACTCGTTGCACCGCGAAGACATGGCGCGCACGCAGGAACAAAAGTGGCATTGTCAAACTATCCGCAAATCCTAATGTCGAAAATTTGCTGTTGGTAGACGCGAGTTTTTTGAAGCCAAGTTTAGAATATTTGTTAAAGGATGTCAACTTGGAGCTAGCCCTAGCACGGCACCTAATGAGCCTAATGTATTATTTCTCTTCACGCATGATCTTCGCTCGCTACGGGGGTTCAAGGAACAGGAACTAAACAAAACTAACCCAAGGCATGCCCAAAATAAAAATAAAATACTTTTTACAAATATAACCTTACATTTTTTTTTAAAACCGAGATTAATTGAACCCCGGGCCGCCGTATCACAAGTCCAGCATCTAACCACTGAACAATTCATTGCACCGCAAAGACATCGGAAAACTGAAGGCTCATTAGGTGACGTGCTAGATCTAGCTCTAAATAAGGACGTCATCAGTTTTGACCGCATGAATGAACAATATTCAAACCAAAACAAATTACAAGAAGAATATTTCGTGAATTCGTATCAGAAAATTGAATGAATGAAATTTTGACTTTAAGCAGGTAAAACCTATATGGGTATGGTGGGTGAAAAATGAAGAGCATGTATCTGTTTTTAAACTGTAATCTCATAATGTCAAAGGAAAACAAATCTATCTGAACCAGGTTCAAGTAATTGACACGCGAAAAAACTACTTTGTGTGGTCTCTTTTAACAGTAAACATAAAATTATATTTTGGATCTGGTATAAGATATTCATTTACAGCTAGCCGCAGAAGAGCATCTATTGAGCTTGGCCAATAACGCATGGCCTGTGTTCGATTCCAATCGATGTTTTGTTTTATTTTTGTTTCGAGATGTTTTTCAGGTTATGTTTGTAAAATGTTTTTTTTTCTTCATTTTGGGCATGCCTTGGGTTAGTTTTTTATTAGTTCCGCCCCCGAAGCGAGCGGAGGACCATGTGTGAAGTGAAATAAACATTCTAAAGTAGTAAACAAACTCCTTTTAAATTATAAACAACTTAAGTTATTCCGTTATTAGTCAAGCTCATTAGGTGCCGTACTGCGGCTAGCTCCAAGTAAGTTCTTTCATTCTTTACTGGATATGGCTTCTGTCCCTCAAGGGACAATTCAAATAAGTTATAACGATAACTTAATACTTCATATTCTTTTCAGTGGCGAAGCATAGCACAATATAGTAGATTTTTTGGTATATTTTCCGAATTGATTTGGTAGATTTTACCTAAAAATCTGACAGAGTCTTTAAATAAAAGGTGGTCAGGCTGCTGTCAAATTTTCAGAGCAAATCGAGGAGAAAGATGACATTACCGATCGCTGTAATGCTACATTTACATTCAATTCCATATCAAATTAAGCAGCTTAGACATTTATAGTTCGTTTAGTACCATTTACATTTCAATTGTCAATGCCCAATTTCTGTGAAATTGAACGTAAACACAGCATTAGAGTTGTCAATTTTTGACAGGTTAATCCTTCAAATTATGAAAGGAGAGGCTAAATATAGCGCAAATGTTAACAATGTTGTCAATCCTATCGCGTGCGCAGTACGAAGTATCAGAGTTACCCATGTCTGTACGGTCAAATGAATTGCTGTCAACAGGTCTTTTAGTGCAGAGGTTGTGTAAAAAGTTTTTTTCTTCATTTAGGTCATGCCTTCAGATAATTTTAGTTGGTTGCGCCGCCGTGGCGAGCGAAGCGGAAGGTCATGTGAAGCGATAAATTGAAAATGTCATTTGGCAACATTGTTAACATTTGCGCTACATTTAGCCGTACCTAGTATGAAAGTAGACGTTTCCCGTACAACATCAGAGGGCTTCAGAGTTGCGCGCATTATATTGTTGAAAAACGCCATGTCATTAGGGTCTAGCGAATTGCTGTCAACTCGTGCGTAGCTCAGCGGTTGGATGCTGAGTTTGCGATTTGCGATACGGCGGGCCAGGTTCGAATCCAGTAGTACGTTTTTATTTTTAATATGTGCAAAGTTTTTTGTTGGTTTCGCTTCCGTAGCGAGCGAAGCGAGCAGAGGGCCATACATGAAGTGTAATATTAGTAATTTTTGTCAACAATGTGTTGCGCGCGCAACTCTGAAGCCCTCTGAAGTGGTACGGGCCACGTCTTCTTATTATGAAGATGTGCAGACAGAATCAATTTGAAGTTAGTATGCAACACGTTTTTCCTATTAAAGATAGCAAGTAAAGATTTTATTTGAAAAAAAACAAACCTAGCACCGGAGAGTCGTGTTAAGGCTGATTTTCATATATAGGACTGTGCGCCTACCATGCTGCGGCCGTCGCGGGTATTCTACTTTTTCACAATAGGATGGAAGGTCGTAGCACAGTCCTATATGTGAAAATGTAAATAAGAGCTTCAGTGCGTTTTATATGGAACATACAATTTTTTGATTTACAGTGACAACGACACGGTAGGTGCACAGTCGGTGCGCAGTCCTATATATGAAAATCAGCCTTTACAATACCCGGCCCCGGCAGTGGGGTCGTAGAGCGCCACCGGTTTTTCCCAACTAAACTGAAAAAGCTCCGCTGGTGTTGTACGGAGTTGCTAGGCGCGCTTATCAAACAAAGGAACTCAATCTTAACTTAACAAGAAATCACAATCTTTAATTTAAGGAACAATCTATTTGCTACTAAGTCTTTTTTTTAAACACAGCAACAATACTACAGTAAAACTTTTGGCTATTTAAACGCAAATAAATGTCAAATGATTATTAATAGTGGTACAATATGGTGATTGTACGGAGACCAATTCTGTTGTTAACACTCGGTACTGTATGCCTTACAACTAAATGTTCTAAGCACTACAATCCGAAGTGATCACTTTGGTTTTACCTAAACTTACTACATATATGTATGCGTGCGCTAGCAGCTGCACCAAATATAAATGTAGCAATAATATTAGATAGTGATAAAGGCCACAATAATTAAATCAATTGACCCGATAAATGAATAAGAAAGAATAAAATTATTGGAAACTATCTTAAAGCATGGCTGTCAATGCTTGATTTATATTAAAAAAAGGAAAATTAAGAGCGATTATATCAATCGGTCAGAAAAATAAATGAATAATGACACTTAATCTATCTTAAAGCTCGGTCGAAAAGACTAGATTTATATTTAAATATTAAGAGAAATGATTATCAATTGACCAGAAAAATAACTGAATAAATGAGGTTTTTATGGCTCTTTCAAGGCACAATCTATAGTGCTAATAAGTAATTTAACACAAAAAAAGAAGATAATACTGCTTCTGTGCGATACGTCATTAGATCCGAATCACCAAGCTCAGTTGTGGAGGCAGGAAGTATACTGGTGGAGGCGCCGGGCACCTGTAGTAAATCCCAAGAACTGCTACTCAATGGCCCCGAGGGTAAAACTAGCAGAGAACTTTTAGCCCGGTGAAAAAATTGCAGCGGGGTAACCCGGTGGTAGGATTGGCCCAGAGATGAGACTGGCCCAGGGATAGGCCTGGCCCGGAGATAGGGTCCCTCGCTCGTTTGTGAGGGTTGCTGGAGATTCGACAATCTCGGTCTTGTAAATGTGCTCGAAAAGCCTCTAGGGTAGTAGTTAAATCCGGATAAATCGGTCGTGTCAAAACACAAACAGAAACCAACACAATATCCCCAAACAAGGGTAGTATAAAAAGGCAATACTAACACTAACTCAAGCAGAAAGCTTCTCCTTTCCCAAGGGTATATCTAGAAGAAGGAAATCATCGTCTGTTCAGTCAATTTGCCTTTCTCCTTCCATAAGATTAGAGAACTACGTCAGATCAGCAAGAAGGGAGGAGCTGAAAATGCCAAGGGATTGGATACAAGGAATAATTCTAAGATAATAAGTGACTTAGTTATCGTTTATGGTGGCAAAACGACGGCGTGAGCCACAATTAATGCGCTGAAATTAAATTGTTCAAGAAATACTAGAAAATGTTCCCAAACGAAGTGATAAACTTTTAAAAATCTAAATCGACAGCAGAAATTATGAGAAATAGCCCATCCCTACTACCCAATGCTACCAACAGTACCAGCCGAATATTGCGAACATTGCATCAGACCGCGTGGAAAGAATCTTTCCAGGAAAGATAAATATAAATATCTGAAACCAGCCACAGCCAGAGGTCCCAAAAAGTTTTATCAGAAGTTCTCAAAAGTTATGAAATATTTAAACCGAAAATAAAATATGAATTTCACTGATCTAATGAAGCCTAAAAGCAGGTTATATTAACACAATTCTTAAAAACATAAAACGGTTTGCTGATAGAGTCACAAAGTGTTATAAAAGCTAATACAAATATATCGTTAACCTATATTTAGAATAGAATTAATTTACATTAATAAATGCGGCAATTTTAAGCTTATTGACAGCAAATCAAACCAATAAATTTAAAATTAATTAACCGAAGAGTATTGACCTCTTTCTAATAATTCTTACCGCAAAATACAGCATTTTTTGCCAAATGCAGAATATAAAATGAAATTTAAAAATATTTTACACTGGCCCAAATCGGACTGTTACTACTAATTGAAAATCTCAAAGAGCGGCCATTTTGTTTTTCTAAAAAATGTCTCCATCAGCGCCATCTTTAAAGCAAATCTCGACTTGTGACCCATTTTTGACAAGGAAATTTAAAGTAGAATACGAATATCCAAAAATATATTAAGGGCGCTATTTAAAATAGAAACGTTAAGTGCACTTCCCGTGATACTGTCCTATTATTAATTCACTTTTCAATAATACAGATATAGTGTAATCAAGAACATATACATTGAAATTAAGTGATAATTTTATTGCAGATGCCACTTTATATGCCCATTACGTGTTTAAGGCATTCGACGTGAACTGTAATGGAGCAATCAGTTTTAGAGTAAGTAAGATTAAATTAATATTTTCCATTCTCCTTAATAATTAGTAATGCAGAAGCAGTGTACCTTAGGTACCCTCATCAAAGTGCACTAAATCCGAAGAATAGGAATTAGTTTTTATTTAAATTAAGTACCAGACAAGCTCCTACCAGTAGATGTTTCACACAATTTTATTAATTTTCCTTTATTCAAGGATTTACTTATAACTCTGTCCACCTTACTACGAGGAAGTGTCTACGAGAGACTCAGATGGACATTCAAGCTATACGATATTAATGGAGATGGATGCATTAGTCGTGGTGAGCTATCGGAAATAGTTACTGCTGTTCACGAACTAATGGGACGACGAGCTCATCAGGTATTTTCTTGTTTAATGTTTCGGTCAATTTATAAACATAAAACCGATTTTCAAACCTGCTGGTATAAGAAATATTTCGATTTTCAGGTAGAAGATGATCGGAAAGCACGAGAGCAAATAGACAAAGTTTTCCGAAAACTAGATCTAAATCAAGATGGTGTAATCACCATCGAGGAATTTATGGAGTCTTGCCTTAAAGACGAAGTTATTACGAAATCCTTGCAAATGTTTGATTGTATTCTGTGATACGACGATACAAAGAACGTTTAAAGTCATTAGTTATATTATTCTTAATAAATCATTTTCAAAAAGTGTTACCTATATATGATTTGTAAAAGAGGGTTTTCGTAAATTATTCGGTACTTACCCCACTAGCTATTTTATATTTACTATATATATATTGGTACTCACTAAGATCGACAATATTTACAGGTAAACTATTAAAATACACGACAATTATTTTGAGACTAACTGCCTTCTTATTTAAACGGTCTTCATTTTCAATCGTTATAACTAAAATTTATGGGTAATCATGGAACCCACAAGCAGATCACGAAGATCTATATCTTCAGGAAAGCTTAAAAGTAAATGCTCAAATTGTAAACTTAACAAATATTGACATAGCCAGTAGACAGGCCACACTAGCCTATAGGTCAACAGGATGGAACTACGCAGTTCGTAGTCACAGCAAAATACTGCGCACATTAGATTGTCGGGATTGCCTAAATCCATGGAGCGCATCAGCGCATTGAAGGGATCAGGATGCTAAAGACGTAATAACAAGAGGTTAGGATACTTTCCAATGACGAGCTTAGAAGACTCATCCAATGAGAACTATTTACGCTTATGTGATACGAACGCTCCACGCGACATCATCTGTACATTAGTACCTGAAGAAGGAAGGTATAAACAGCGAATATTAACTACGATAAGAAGATTCACTCTCCGCGGCGGCACGTCAACGGTATGTCTCCTTCCCCGCGCGAAAACTAGCATGATACTGGCATGTGACCTTTGGACCCGGCGCACACTGGTCGAATTTCTAGGAAAGCTGGTCATAATAAGGTTTACCAGAAATAAGACATAAAAGTTATTAAGTATTACACGTTTAATATATCGTGTTTTAAACAAATAATTGTTGAATTTTTTGCTCATCATCTATATTTATATATAGGGAGTATCAATTTTCACTAACGATAAAAATCATGTATAAAAATCATTTGTATGTTCTTAAATCGTTTTAAAAAATGATTTTGAAAATTAAGGGCTCCTTCGTTGTAAAAAAAAGGGTTTTAAATTTTTAACTCGATGATCCAAATTTTGTTTTTGCAACGGTTAATTCAGGAGTCTCACGAGCAAAATGAATGTTAAGCGGACGACAGAAACGCGTTGATGAGGGCCTGCAATTTTGCCATACATGTATTTCAGAGTTATCGCTATTTTTTAAAAATTAATCTAATAGGGACGAAACTAGTAAAAAATATAGGAGCATCAGTGCAGCTGTTGTTCAAAAACACTTGCTTATATTCTGACTATCCCAAGGTAATATCAAAGCCATATTTACAAATTAAAACTAAATTATAAATTTTTATCTGCTGATTCAGCCAAAGTATTTATTACCTCTTTTTATAATAACATCAGTCTCATAATGATTCTACCGAAATTTCAGCTTCAGTTTCACTTACGACAATAATCGATTATTCGATTCACTTTTAAGAAATTACCGATTAATCGACTTATCGACTAATATTTCAGAAAATATCGATAATCGATTATTTCGATTAATCGATTATTCACTTATTTGCTAAAATATTAAGCGTTTAATCGACTATTCAGTTTCTTGCCCACCCGTACCGATGACTTTACAAAAGATATAGCTTTTAAAATTCCAATTTAATAAAGCGTTGCGTTAAGGGTAATTTAAATGACATAAAAAAACAGGGTAACGTAAATGCTCAAACAAGACAGTAGCAGGGAAAACTGCGCACGTTACAAATTTAGCCAATAAGGGTGGTCGGGATAAACAAATTCTTTTATTATTGCTTAAAACCATAAAGAAGGGTGTGGTATTCTAATTAACCACTTTTAATGGACAGTATAACATAGGGTGGTGAGAGAAATTGAAACATGTATTCGGTATTGATATAATTTAATAATGCAGGTGTAAATTGCATTTAAATATAATGAAGATAAATAAACAGTGTTTTCGATGTTAAATAGAAAATATATATGTACAATTCTTAGACTAAAACTTTCAATCACTCATCATTCGTTCAAGTATAAAACTAAAATTACAAAAGTTTTCTTAAAATTAGAAATATCTACTGAAGAGTCTTGATTGTTTGATTTCAAAATTAGTTTTTATCTTTCTTATTTTAATACTTCGTTCTCCAACTTAACAACTTTCACACAGCATACCTTTTCACTTGGACTGCTTTACCTGCCTTGCTTTACAGGAATTCGACCAAGAATGTCAGTCTGCCTTCCGCCATTTTATGTTCCAATTTCCAACGGGAACGGGGATGCTATCGTTTCTAACTTCGAAGAATTGCTTCAAAAAAGCTCAAAAGGAGGTCTTTGTCCATGATACAAAGAATAACAGGTATGATATTCCCGAGTGCCCAATTCGGTCGAGTTCGCGCATTACGTCACAATGAGAGTTATTTGAAATAGTTGCCGTAAGAACTGTTATATCGATTATATTTAATTGACCATTATTAGATATTTGAATAAAAACGCTATTAATATATCACTGTTTTGGGTTTATTTAGGTTACCGAAAGGTATTTTATTATTTTGATTTGTTAAACTAAATAAATAATCAATATACATCAAAATTGAGAAATAATGTTCAATATATGGAATGCACATATAAGAGATAGCATGCATAGACATTTTATAAATAAGAAACAAACAAATCTTTAGCATCGAAGATTTTATCAAAAGAAATTTAGAGAATAATTTAAAATCTTGTTAATTGACATTTCAGCAGAGTTGCTTTTATATACACTTTATTATAGATGATATAGCAGGGAACATAAAGAAATATTAGGTATTATAATAGGTATATAGTTGATATTATAAGGGAAGGTATAGTGGATTGGTTTTGTTTCACAGATGGAAAGATCTACTTATTTATCTTCTCATATCGGAATTGTATTTATTTAAAAATGACAAAAAAATAAAACATGGCTTTTTAGACAAACTTTTTATTTATTTTTTTATAACATTTATTTAATACAACTCAATATTACAATACAATAAATATATAAATCCCTAATCAGTGCTTTAAGCTCTAGCCTCGAACATACTAATTACAACTTTTGTGTCGGAGAGATTCTAACTAATATTTAGATACCACTTAAATAGTTTTATAAAAACATTATAATTTATTTATTTATTTATTCTTGTATCAACAAGTTTTACAAAGTCAATAATAGATACAATCAAACTAAAAACTAAACCTACAAACTAGGAACATATCCTTATATCTATTTCTCCTTTTATTTGTTTTTTAAACAATTCAACTGAAATACAATACTACAATACCTATTAAAATTATTACACAACCTTATCAATGGAGAATCTTTATAAAGATTAGTTCTAGGTGCATACATAAATAGCAAATCTGTACATCTCGTATTTGCCTGACCAACTCTAAAAAGGATTCTTTTTAAAAACTCCTTACTATCAATGTAAACATTTATCAATTTATAAAGAAAATAATTAATAAGATTTCTAATATTTTCCAGTACTCTACTGTATGATTTACATGCTTGCACATACGGGTTATTTAGGCCTATATTTGTATTAGTCATTATTTTGTAAATGTTATTTTGGGACCTACTTAGTGTTATATTTACGTATATCACAACAACAATGTTAATATTAGAAATTTGTTTTGTCAGTATTGATTTCTAATTTATTGTAAAACCAGTTCAGATACAACTTTAGGTCATCATTTAGAAGCCTATTTAATGCATTAACTTCCCCACCTGTGTATACCAAAGCTGTATCATCAGCAAAAGTAAAGTACCGTGCCATAAGTCCTGCACATCTTAAATTAAATACATATAGTGAAAAGATTAATGGCCCCAGAACCGAGCCCTGCGGCACACCACAATCACTGGGTAAAATATCAGTACTGAAGTCTTTCGCAGATCTACAAAAACAGTTACAAATAATTGTTTATTATCCAATGTTCTATATATGTAATCCACAAAATCCATTGTTGCACTAGCACTGAGCAATGATATCTTCCACAAACTTCTTCGATTCTCTCTTCGAAAGCCTCTCCTGTCTTTTTACCTGGTTTACAGATAAATCTTTTGATTTTGGCAGATGAAGAGAAGGTACTGCATTGCGCTTTAGACTGGGTCCTTTTTTGGAATCGTATTGCAACCATTCATGTTGCAAATTTATTTCATGGTCTTCTGACTTGAAATATTTTCAACAAATTCTCGAGGTTTTAGTATTAAAATGGTCTTTACGGCAACAAGCAGTAACCCACGGTTTTTCAACAATATTGTCTTTGGGAGAAGCATGAAATCTTACAGATTTGTCAGCACGTTTTGTCTGATTGTCACTCAGACAACCAGCTACAGCACAACGCATTTTTAATATGTGTAGTTTATAACTAACCTTAAAAATGCTAAAAGTCACAAATTAATGTTGTCGTAATTACTTGCTCAATAATTAATTGTTTATGATACCTCATATAGCTTTTAAAACAACAAAATAAGTTACTATTGTCCACACAAAGTCACACTAACTAATAGTTCAAAATAGTTTTAATAACCTGATTTATTTTAAGTTTTTTTACACTAGAGAGTCTCCAAATTCAACTTAAATGTCACAACTCTCATAAAATGCTGACAAAACACCACAAAATACACGGCAAAATAAACAAAGCTTAAAATATCATGAAAGTCCCCTTGTAAACCAGTGGATTTTAATGGCGGCAACTCTCATTGTGACGTCGACAGGAGCGAGACAGCTGATAGTGGCGTGCGCAATATCATACCTGTTATTCTTTGTATCATGGTCTTTGTCCAACCTTGGACAAAGATAACTGAGGTGCACGAAATATTCTTTAATATTTGTGCATACAAGAGAAATTGCCCAAAAAGGAATTTGACCTTTTGGCGCGAAGAGGCACTTGTTAGAGCTCGGTAGCACGACCGACCTAGCAACGTGGAGTGTTTGCAGTGCACTGACTTGATTATATTATGATTCATTTATTTCCTTCAGCTAGTCGCCTAGCGGCAAAACTACATAATAAAAGTGGGCGGTAACACATATCGAATTCATTTGAGATTACAAGGGTAGAAGCTGTTTTCTTTCTTTATTTGACAGACTGATTGTTCACAAGGCTGACGGAGACAAAAATACATTGACTTTAAAACGATTACAAACGTTTTCCATTACTAGTGAAAGTTGGCTCTATTGTAATCTCTTATATTGACAGCACTGCTGTACAGGTTCGAATTAAGGGATGGTCCGTCTAGGGTTGGACTAAGGGGCATTAAAGAACTTGACATTTGCTGATTTAAATGTACAAATTGGGTTGTACCCGGGGTGAAATAAATTATTTTAAGTTTAATTATGGCTCATTCATTCTACATACATACAGGGTGTTATCACCAAACTAGATGGTGAAAAACGATAGTTTGTACATTTGTTGGGGTGTTTCCCCAACAAAGGGATCCTCATTTCAACGCGCCATTTTCTGATAATCTGGCTTCAGTTGTTGCAGAATTTGGTATAACACCAAGACATATCCTCAACGGAGTGTTAGCACGTTAGCAGTATAGTACATCAGTCTTTATCTTTTTATTATGTATTTGGGCAAAACTATATGATAAGAAGGATCACTCTTCGCGGCGGCATGTCAAGGGTGTGTTTCCTTCCCCGCGCGAAAACTACCACAATATTGGCAGGCCATGATACAAATAAAACAATCATGTTGGCAGGCGGCTTAGTAGGGCATAACAATTTAGATTTTAGCATTCAAATACTATTGATAAAGGCCTCATCAAGCCGAAACATATGTAGAGTAAAATATCTTATTAAATTATTTTGAAACATCTAAAAGTGTACTGATTATCCCTAGTATTATTCAAAAATTATATGGTTTTTATTTTATTTTACTTATTATTATTATTATTATTATTATTATTATTATTATTATTATTATT
>MU187279.1:0-35822 GCA_016904865.1 Pissodes strobi | reverse complement strand
CCTGTATATGCCGGCTAAAATTAAGTTTGTTGTCTAGGGTGATGCCTGGATACTTCACCTTCGGTTGTGGGAGTATAGGAGTCTTTCCTAACATGAGAGGGGTGACGTTGTATTTTCTCTTTCGAGTGATGATAATTAGCTCGATTTTAGAGCGGTTGAGCGTTATCTTCCACCTCTCATAGTATGGAACAAGAATATCCATGTGTTCCCGGAGATTTTCCTTAGCCAGCTCTGCTTGAGGATTAAGGGAATAAATTGCTGTATGGTCAGCAAATAAGGCTTTGTGGGTATTTGGACATGACGGGATATCTGCTATATAAAGATTGAACAATAGCGGCGATAATACAGTTCCTTGAGGCACCCCCGCGAGTAGGTTCCTACTGGCTGAGAGTTTATTGCCTATTTTAGTCGTGAAGGCTCGCCCGGCAAGGTATGACGCGATGAGTGATATCAAGTACAGGGGCATGTTGTGGATTGCCAACAACTTGTACAGCAACCCATCGTGCCACACCCTGTCGAAAGCCTTCTCGATGTCAAGTAGTAAGAGAGCGGTTGACTGTTTGTTCCTGAAACCTTTGTAGACGTCGGTCGCTATTTTCGCGGCCAGCATGACGGTGCCATGCTGTCCTCGAAAGCCGAATTGCTCCTGTGGGAGGATCTTAAGCTTCTCTACTTCGTTGTTTACCCTCGACAAGATTAGCCTTTCAGCCACCTTCCCGAGGGTATTCAGAAGCGAGATAGGCCTATAAGATGCAGGTAATGCCGGGTCTTTCCCCGGTTTCGGGAAGCGTATTATGTACGCTATTTTCCAGGATGCAGGGAAATGTTGTAGCCGAATAACCGCATTAACTATGTGCATGTACTGGGTGATGGTTTTTGGCGGTAGATTTTTCAGGACTGAATTCGGAATACCACCCGTGCCGGGAGCTTTATTTCTCGGAAGACGGCTCAGAGCTTTGCGGATTTCCGCTGGAGTGATTCTAAGTCCATCAAGTACTGCCGGGGGAATAGGGTATTTACATTGCCGGAATGTGTTTACAGTACGCGTAAAGAGCTCCTGTTCTGGCAAGGTGTCAGGCGCCGCGCTATAGACGCTGCCCAGGTAATCTGCGAAAGCATCAGCTTTTCCGGCCTAGATGCCTTATCACAGGCATTTGTGCTGTGCCTCCGCGGACTCGCCTGGCCAGCTTCCATAGGGAACCGTCGTCCCTGCTGATTGTATTGGTATAAGCCAGCCACATTTTGTTTATGCTCACGTATTTTCACCCTAATTTCCTCCGACAGAGCATTGATTGTGTCCGGTTTCTTTGCCATCTCCGTCGAAAGCGACTTCTAAAGGTTATAAGATTCAGGATGTGTTCAGGGAGGGATTCGGTGCTAGGGTGCACGGCAACCCTAGTGCACAGAGCATCACGGATGCGCAGGATATTTGACGTGAGAGTTTCCACCTCGTTTTCTAGCTCCTGGACCGTTGTCAGCTGCTCGGGGATCACAGTCAACTCATTAAGCTGTGCCCTGAACACCCTCCAATCAATATTCCTATACGAAATGACGGTGTCATTAGATAAGGGGACCCTACAGTATAGGCTAATCTTGATTGGAAGGTGATCAGAGTTGAGGTCGTTAATCTCTAGCAGCTAAGAAGTCCTGATATTTCTCCGACTGATGGCAATGTCCAGGAACGAGGCTGCACGGAGATAAGTGGGATTAGGTGTTCTATGATAGGACATTTCCAGGTTATTATTGATTATTCCCTTGAACAATCTACCCCTGCTATTAGTTACGCCGCCCCATTCGGCGTGCGTGGCATTCAAGTCCCCTATCAGCAGGGATACTCGGTACCATTAACCTTTTGTTGTTGTTGTACAGTGTTTGAATTAATGTTGATGGGTGGTTGATTGGCCCTCCGCTGTGGTTTTCGTCGGCCTCGAATTGGGGGGAAGGTTTGCTGATAATTTTCTGAACGTTGGCCATTGCTTAGGCCTTGGCCCGCTTGGCCGTCTACTATTTGCGGATTTGTGTCTCTTCAGGCAGGTTTGGCTGGAGGTGGCGCCGGACGAAATGTTTGCTTAGGCTTCGATGCGGTTTGTATGACATTGAGCTTATACTCGTATACCGGGCAGGACTCGTCAATTGAGCTATGGGGCCCGCCACAGTTGACGCATTTCTGGAAGTCTGCATTGCAGTCGGTGATATCATGCGCCCCCGCGCATTTGCTGCATGCGATTCTTCGGCTGCAAAAAGATTTCGCGTGCCCAAATTGCTGGCACCTTTTGCATTGTAAGACTGGCTTACTTGATCGGCGAATTTCCCAGCTTACTCGGACACAACTTAAGGTTTTTATCTCTTGATTTAATCGCTTAACATTGTATTTGGTGTCGAGGACAACCAAATACATAGGGATGCGCGTTTTGCGCATCTCGAAAACGTTCTTTGGGGTAACGTTGTACTTATCAGTGAGAGCTTCCGTGATCTCACGGGGGGAAATGCCGCCGTCGAGTCCACGCAGGACGAAGGCCCTAGTCTTCTCCTGAGACTCGGCGTAGGAGTGGTACTCGGTTCTCTCATTGTCAAGGGCGCGCTTTAATGTACGCAAATCATTTGCGGTACTACAGTAAGCTATCACCGAGTTCTTTGTATATTTTAACTGGTAGTTCTTGTTGTGCATACTTTTGAGATCATCCTTTAGCTGGTGATGATGCGCGGATCTACCCTTGATCACTACGGGTGGTGGCGGTGTGACCTTGAGTTTTATGGGCACGTTTTTCTTATTTGGCGCCGCTTTACGCTTAACACCGGTCGAGTTGGAGGTAGAGGCAACGCTAACTGTATCCTCGTCCTCGGTGTTGATGTCCTGTAAGGGCTGGTACTGGTTAGCTGTGGCTAGGGGTGGTTGTCCCATGTCTAACGTGACCGTTCGGAAGTTTTTCCGGAACGGGATTTGCTTAAATGGGGTCCTAAAAGGCTCTTTATCATTTCCGGGTATCAGGGTTACAGAATCGGGTGGCGGCGGCGGTCTCATAATCTGTGAATCGCCGTGGGAACTGGCAATAGTGCCAATCGCTGTTGCTACGGGCGTTGAGTCAGATAAATCGATGGTTTTTTGCGCCATCGACTTATCGGCTGCAGTGACCTTCGCCTTTTTTGCTTTGGCCCCTTGAATGTTCGTAGGGCTAGCTTTTTTCTTACCGGTATCGATTTTGGCAGTGGCTTGCCGCTTATTTCTGATAGCATGGGTGTCACGAAAATGTTGCCGTATCTTTGAAATGAGCTTACATGCCTGGTTCTGATTCAAATGGTTGATATATTTAAGTTTTTCAAAGTCTAGTCGGCACTGGACGCAGACTTTTGCGTAACTACTGCAACGATTTTTAATTATCTTTATATTTGAATCAAATAGATTCCTGTCAGATATTGACTCGATAGAGATGTTGGACATCGTGTCCTCATCCTCCGTGTGGTCGCCCATTATGGGTTCAGTAGCCGGGGTTCCGTCCCCGGAGACTAAAAAAGCGTAAGTGTAAAACTTGTAATGGCCTTTACTGATTACTATAAAAGTAAAAAGCAGTCCTAGAAGCAAAGGAAATGATCTAGCGATCGTGAATAAAAAACCGCAGCTCTCTTTCACTAGGAACGCCAACTAGTCCTGTCCTAAACGCGGTCAAAACATGAGTCAGGTATCCTTACTCTTACCTAATCTAAGAGCTAAATCCAGTAGACGTTTCCGTTTCTCGTACCACATCAGACTGCTTCAGAGATGCGTGCGCATTACATTGTTGACAAATACCATATCTTTAGGGTGTACACAATTCTTGAGCCTACCGTATTGCTGTCACTTAGAGCTAGATCTCGGAGGGTAACAAATCAGCTTTCAGCTTACCGATGCCTTTGCGGTGCTCTGCAGTAGTTAGATGCTGGACCTCTGATACAGCGGCTTCAAGTTCGTCGGTTTAATTTTTTTTTAGATTATGTTTGTAAAAAGTATGTTTTCTTCATTTTGGGCATGCCTTGGGTTAGGTCCTGCTCTTTGAGCTCCCGTAGCGAGCGAAGCGAGCGGAGGGTCATGCGTAAAGTGAAATAATACATTCGGCTGATTAGGTGCCGCGCTAGGTCTAGCTCCAAGTATTGCTGTCAACTGGTCCGTAGTTGGATGCCGAGTCTGGGATAGGGCGGCCCGAGTCCCATTCCAGTGGTACGACATGTGTTTTTAATTTTTAATATTTTGTGTAAAAAGAGTTTTCTTCATTTTGTACATGCCTTGGGTTAGTTTTGTTTAGTTTCGGTTGGTTGCGCCTCTGTAGCGAGCGGAAGACTATGCGTGAGGCCTTGTGATATGGTGCGGGCAACGTCTTGCGCTAAACCCCACGCAAAACAAAATGATCTGCGTCGGCCCGAAGCAATTTCGAAGTCATCCTTAACCTCAAGCATGTTCCTACGCTCGCTTTATTTGCTCCGGGGCGCAACTAAACAAAACAATCTCAAATTTACAAAAAGTAACAAACATAACCGCTTTCGGGCCGACTCGGGATCATTTTGTTTTGCGTGGGGTTTAGCTATTATCGCCACGCAGCGCGCTGTCCCTTCGGCAGCGTTAGTTTTGTTGCACGTCACTTTAAACATCTACACTATATCTATTTATGAGACAATGCAGAAATATAATCGTAAGATTAAACGAACTTACCTGAGTGAAGTTTAATCTTGATTATATGAGGCATCGTCGAGATAAATAGGTCCCCACCGCATTTTTTTCCTAAGTGGATCTCATAATTCCCAAATTTTAGAACAAATTTGCTTTAAAGAAGACTGATTAGATGCACAATGCTGGCTAGCGGAGGCGAAGGGATAGCGGGGCTGCTGTTACAACCGTGACCTTTTAGCACGGATAGAGAGATACTACACTATACTTATTTATGCAACTTTCCTTGTTTCGAAACTGGATACTGGTGCGGCTCTGATGTGTATCCACTCAATCACTCAAGACCACCAAGACTTTGATCCACCGCGACAGATAACTAGAGTGTTTTTCGGAACGTACCTCACGAGCTTCTCGCCGGCATAAGGAGCCTTGATCCTGAACTCAGGTAGTCAATAGCCGTATTCGATTGAGACTGGAGATCAGTTCAAAATAAACATAAACTGAACTGATATTTCAGTTCAGTGAGCCAAGGTCAAATGAAAATATGAAAACAATAAAAAAAAGCCGATTGACAATTGAGCATGCTCTACTTGCACCTAGTCTGGAGGTGGAGCAGTTAGAGCAAAAGCAGAAAGATGACAGATAATCAACAAAAATGGCAGAATATAAAATAATAATATAACCCCACTTTTAAATTTTGAAAGGCTGAAAAAGCATCGTGGTCATTTGGGATAGCAATCTAGGAAATAGTCCAAGCAGGAAATATCTCCTTGGAGTGTAGTTATGACATTTCGTGTTCTGCTCCAAGCTGATTTGTTTGATTTTCCGAGCAGTTTGAGCAAAACCAAATGAACAGGCCTATCTAGTTTTCATTTAAACCAGCGTCTAGCGCGCCCACTAACATTGCGATGCAAAAGTCGTGCATGCGTAATGGCGAAACGAGAATCGGTATTATTATGGCTTTGCATGGTCCTCCGCTCGTTTCGCTCGCTACGGGGGCACAATCGTGAAGAACTAACCAAAACTAACCCAAGGCGTAAACACAATTAATAAAAAACAAACATAACCTTAAAAAAAAACAAAACATGTGTCTCGACCGACGGGAATCGAACCCGCGGAGGCACAAAAATGACAAGTAGAACGTCTAACATCTACATCACCGAGGCGTTGACGCAATTTTGCCAGACCGTAAAGACATGGATAAATCCGATATATTCGACTATTACGCATGCACGGCTTTCGCATCGTAAAGTTAGTGGGTGCGCTAGTAGCTTGTTTTTTTTAAAGGCTGGCAAAAACCAGTAACACTTCTTAGTTTCATCCTTGTTTAAGTGAAAAACTCAACAAAGACGCAACTAGAAAGTGCTATCTACGATTTGTGGTACTTTAAACGCAGCCATTGCTCCACCAAATATTCAGAGATGGGATGATTTTTCCTTTATTTTATCGTACAATACAAGTCACAATAAAGAGATTTTGACGCCTCCTAGCCTGATAAACAAATGAAGGTTATCCGCCAATTTGCAGCCGTATGCCAACGACGGATAGTTGGTGACACTGAGACGCTAGTATGTACCTCCAGTCACGGCCACTTAAACGACACCTTAGATTAGGTAAGGGTAAGGATACCGCGCATGACATTAAGCCAATGTACTGAAATTGAAGCCTTTTCAGAGCGGCGGCCATTATTTATGTGGCAAGCACATCTATTGATGTGGCGGTGCTATTTTGCAGTTATTTTGTGAGTTTTTGAACAAAGAGAGATAAAAACTAAGATTCATAATGGTAAATGCATATGATTGCAAGAGTCGAAGTGAGAAGAAGGAGCCTGGAATTTCATTTCACAGGTAATTATTGTCTGCTGACCTTGTAGTTTATTTGTATATTTCTGGTTTTAATAATAATGCATAATGCACACATTGTGTTACCTCTGAGTATATCATGGTAGGGATGTTTATTTAATTATCGAGAGTAATTTGATACCCGAACTTGGATATTTTCAGTCATCAAATAATCAATAAAGCCATAAATCTTCTTCAAGGAGAGTCATTCAACAGAGGCGTAGGTAATATATTTTTCATACTCATACATACAATTAATTTATTGAAGTTACCCAGTAATTTATGTGGCAGCTGGTAACAGGCTCTTTCCCATGTTATCTGTCCTCTTCTTTCCTTGTCTAAGGTTCCTCCATATACGCTTTATACGTATATGGGTTCCTCCCATATATTTAGGAGTATTAAATATATGGTTCCTCCAGCCAACGCCACCTTCACCTACACTAGGTGGCGTTGCTCCAGCTTGGAGAATATGAAATACAGGGCCGCCAATTGGCAATTTGCCAGTCATGACTCACATTTGTAAGTATTTACATGGTCTATGAATAATGGGCAATAGTGAGGAAAATGTGAGTAATCGGAGCCAATGTCTATTTCCGACATAACTTACTATATTATGTTAACGAAATGTTGCCGTAGCTATGGCCAACTTTCGCATAAAGCGCATGCTTCAAGCTAATCTATCGGCAACAACACCTTCTGAACAAGAACGCTTGGTATCTAAATCTAAGATGGCGTCGCGCGTAGGGTGCAGGCTCTGACAATAGAAGATATATTAATTCATATATAAGTACTTTTGTTACTTTTTGACTTCAAAAAGAGACGTACTTAAGTTATGTTTAATAGCTCAAATTTCACAATTTTAAACATGTTTTATATTAAAAACTCGAAATATACCCTTTACAACATTTAGTTTCGGTCCCAACTTTGGTGGTCATATTTCTCTTCTTCGTGTGCCTATACGAGTCGGATGCTGGCGACCACCTGAACAATCATAACTCTGAACAGTCCCGTGGTTGACTTTCCGAACCATACTCTTAGGTTTTTCAGCCATGAGATCCTCCTTCTTCCTGGTCCTCTGCTTCGTACAACTTTACCTTGTAGGATGCACTGGATGAGATGGTATCTATCTTCATTACGCATTATGTGCCGAAGATATTTTCTCTTCCGGCATTTTACAGTGTAAAGGACCTCACGTTCCTTCCTCATGCTGTGCAGGATTTTCTCATTGGTCACCCTCTGCATCCAAGACACTCTCAGCATCCTTCCATACAGCCACATTTCGAAGGTTCCCAGCCTCTTCTCCGTAGCAATAGTCTCCACTCCGTAGTACAATACAGAAAAGGCATAGCATTTTAACAACCTGATCTTGAGGCTTACATTCAAGCCATCACTCTTGAAGCACTTTGTCATCTTATTGAATACTACTCTTGCCTTCTCTATCCTGCGAATCGTGGGCTCTTCATTAACACAGGTACTCAAATATGTGTATCTTTGTACTCATTCCACACGTTTCCCATTTATAATTAGGTGGTTATCTGGGATATTTCTTTTACTGATGATCATTATTTGGGATTTGTCATCATTTATATCAAGACCATATTATTGACTGATCAGGGTGATTTGTATCATCAGGTTTTGCAGATCATCCAGGTTATAATCTGTGAACATGACTGCGGCATCTGCATATCTTATCGGTCCATTCAGGAGCACCCCCCCCCCCCTATTTTCCAGAGTATATATTGGACAACAGTGGAGACAATATGCATCCCGATCGGACTCCTCGCGCAATTCGGACTGAGTTTATATGGCCCTCCTTCACAGGGACAGTGGCCTTTTGATTCCAATACAGGTTCGCAGCAATCCAGGTCTCGGTCATCCAGTCCGATGTTCTTCAGCATCTCAAGTAACTTTGTGTGTCGGACTCTATCGAATGCCTTTTGGTAGTCTATAAACCAGGCATACACGTCACAGTTCATGACTCTACATCTCTGGAACAACACCTGTAAACACTGCTTCCCGAGCACCGAGCGCGCTTCTGATGCCAAACTAGATTCTCCTGTGAATGACTTTTAGAAACAATTTCAACAAATGGCCATATTGGCTACTGCTTTTCTTAGTTTCGGGGCGCTCTTGTCTAGAGGGTGTTGCAATAGATATGTTTTTACTTGGTATTTATTACAGCGAATTCTATAGGGAAAGGCACACGCTACTGTATGTATTCCCATCTCTGTTTAGATCTGTTAGTTAATAAAGGACGAACCACTTAGTGCGCTCTCACTGACATTCCCAACAGAATTCGTTATGGCTGTATTAAAACTAAGGAGATCATTCGACATTCGACTAATAATTTGATTTGTGATCAATTATTAAAAGTGGTGATTGAATGATTGCATTATAAGATCCTTTACACAAATAGTGCACTATATAAAAATCGGCCTTTCCTATTGGTCGATCGGCATGGCCCTCCGCTCGCTTTGCTAGCTACGGGGGCTCAAGAAAAGGAAACTAACCAGGTGCTAACCCAAACTAACCCAAGACATACCCAAAATCAAGAAAAACTGTTTAGAAACATTATCTTAAAAATAATAATAAAAAATAGCAACGGGGTTCGAACCTCGGCCGTCCACGTGAGACCGAGCTGTATAAACCTCTACACCACAAGAGCTCTTGACAGAAATTGATTGTATCACGCAGACATATCGTAATACGAGATGGATCGACCAATAGGGGAGGTCGATTTTTACATAGTGCACTATTTGGGTAAAGGATCTTTAAATGCGAATTATTTATCCGTTTTATAAATCACTCACAATCACCCATCTCTAGTCCCCCTTACTACTAAAATATAAAATAAATTTTCGAGGGAAAACCTAGGGACAAAATTCTCCTGGCAACCCTGTTAATAATCGTGAAAATCTTTTAAAAAGGGAAACGAAACGTTGTGTAATTTAAAAAAATAAAACCAATAGAAGTTCGAAATTCTTCTTTTAGTATCAATAATGAGCCATTGTCTACCACGGCTGCAATTAAAGATACTTCACTGAATTTTATATATAAAATAACTTTACATTAAATATACTTATAATCTGGTAACAAACTGAAATATATCAGAAGAATACCTATAGATGCTCAATTAAGAACATTAATTACTATATCTCTAGTATTGCCTAATTAGAAAAATGTTGATAAATCCAATTGCTATACATCCCGACATTTGTATAAATCGTATAATAATTTTTATCGCAAAGAATGTCCTTGGGATTTTTCGGGCTGATACTAACTATACCTTCCAAAATCCATTTTCCAGATATTTTACTTTTTACGGCTAAGCCACTTCCGCTATCTCCATTACAAACTACGCCATCTAGAAATATAAAATAGGTATACCAATCGTTGTGAAGAAAGTGCAAAAATGAAGTAGCATATTATAATTATATATTAAAATAAAAATTTTCACTTTGCTGACATACCTGCGACTCCTTTGGCGCAAAATGAAGCTACAGTAACATATTTTCGAAATTCGTATCTTTGGTTGCGTACACAGTCTTCGTTTCTCATTATTTGCACCTTGGTTGCTCGTAATTCTCCTGAAATGGTACCGTTTTCAGTAATTCCCATTCCTGCAACCTATTTCATTATAATTAAAAAACAATTGAAAAACTGTGTACTGTATACATGGGTACTTGATTCAAGAAGGGTAAATGGAACATGATCATGTTTTGGGTAGTTTAAGAACTCATTCAGGCTTCAGGTTATCTGTTTATTATGAGCACGTAACACGTAAACTTGCTCAGAATAAACAAGTATGACTTATGAGCTAAATGTTACGAGTGAAAATGTTTACCTTGCCGTCAAAACTATCGTCCACATTCGTTACAATATTTCTTAAGGTCCAGTTTACACAAATCGGAAGAACGAATTCGTTGAACGAAAAATGATTTTTTAGCTTAAGGATCGCAATATCTGATCCGTAATTGCCTAAAGAGTCTTGATATAGTGGGTGTATAAACACGTTTTGAACATCAGCGACTTGACTCATGACTGGTTCTCGAGCATAGAAATTGCTAAACATGTTTCCCGCTGTTACCTTCATATCTTCCTTTGGCATGTTCCAAATACAATGTGCAGCTGAAAATAAGAATTAAGCCACCATGGGTTGCTTGCCTTATGCATGTCGAACGTACAGAATTGCACTTTATACATATAGGACGACTGTAATATAAATATGATTTTCATCTTGAGCCGCAGAGGCTTGTTATCCCAAACGTACCTGTGATCACTCTGTTACTGGATATAATAGTAGAACTGCAGAAAAAAATCCATTTCTTGTCGATAAGGGTGAAAAGTGCTGAATACCAAGGCCATTTCGCTATATTAACAGGCACTCCATTTATTATTAGGGGTGATATTTTGATATCCTTTACCACGCCACAGTCTACAAAAGCGAGTTAAATTGTCAGCAGATCATAGTGAATGATCAGAAGAACAGGGACAACTACTAAAGATATAATGGTTGGAGCTGCCAAAGAAGTTTTAATAAATGGTAAGTCCAGAACAGATTCTAACATTCCTTCTCGGACCTTAATGATAACCTGGCGCAGGTTGGTTTACATCATTTTTAAAAAAAATTCAGGACTAATTTGCTGTCAGCCGTTATTTTGGATATCAGCTTCCAATTTTTGAGAGCTAACACCGGCTCACCTGCAACCTGCATGCAAGGTTGTGCCCATGGCAAAAAAAATGGTGCTTAGGACAGCCCCAATACCATACCTAAATTTCATCCAAATATCATGAGATAACCAAATTTCATTTAAATGTTATGGGGTCCTTTGGAAGGAGAAAATACGCTACCAAATTTGACATTACTATGATCTACTATGACACTTTTATTCTTATAGTGACATTTTACCACCTACCTATTTTGATAAACTGGATATTCAAAGGTTTTTGCATTGAAATTTAATTGTCCTTTAAAAAAAATCGCATGAGGCGCATCTGAGGGCTGACTTTATGACCAGCAGCCTTGTTTTAACTGGAAGCCCTTAAATATTATTTATGTATGCAGAAGAGGGTAAGTAAATTGCAATTTAATTTTTGGTTAAAAAAAAATAGTACAAAATATTATCAGTCATAATAGTCGCGCTTAAACTAATACTAGCTCAAACTACATATAAAAAAAGCTAAATGTACAAAAAAGAGAAGTTTTTATTAAATTTTTTTGAGCTTTTTGTATTTAAAATGTCTACTTAACTAATTTTAAAAGAAATTGCATATTTAAATATACGCCTGTGAATAACTTTTGCCTAGATTTGACGACGTCACGCGTAAGCCGTCAGGCCTTGCTGTAAAAGAGGTATTGTTATTATACCCCAGATAAACCCACACTTATCTGGGATAATACGTTCAATTACATTAAAACCAAAATCGCAATCTATTCGTCAGAATGTCGACCATTTCTTCTTCAGAAATATATTATCTATCTATAAGTCAGTAAGTCGATGGTACTTATTCGGGCTCTTTTACCTAAACGTTGCGCTGGTTGCCGCAAACCAGGGGCTAACTCTACCCACGGAATCTCATTTCACCAACAAAAACATTTCTGTAGGAGGTATTGAATCGAAACATGTGCTAATGCTAATGGCAGTCGTTATTGAAAATATTAAAATTACCTGGCTTACAAAAAGGACTCAAAAACACAATATTATTACTGTCCTTACCCGGAGTGCATTTTATAATTTCTTTATCCCACGTTCCGTTGTTTTGACACGTCAACAGTAGATAATTAGGCGAGTTTCCCGAGTTGAAAAACATGTTGCACGTCACTTCCGCTTCCGTCTTTGGTGGCAAGAATTCGTAACAAGAAATAACGCTGGGTATGTTTCCATAACTGAATTGGCATCTGGCAACGTGGGTTTCCTCAAATATAATTGGACAAGAGGTGTTCTTATAATCTGAAATATGCATATATTTAATACTCCATATGGCAATATGACACTTTTGCATTCATTTGACAAGAGTCTGGGTACACCAGAATGGATTTCATTATTCATTGACATATTCCCAGATTGCGGCACCACGCATATTTATATCATTTCATTCTTAGACAAGGAAAGAAGAGGACAGATAACATGGGAAAAGCCTGCCACATAAATTACTGGGTAACTTCAATAAATTAATTGAAATATAGCCATTTTATAGGTAGAGTATGAAAAAATGAAAAATATGCAAATAAACTACAAGGTCAGCAGACAATAATTACCTGTGAAATGAAATTCCAGGCTCCTTCTTCTCACTTCGACTCTTGCAACCATATGCCGAACAATTTACCATTATGAATCTTAGTTTTTATCTCTCTTTGTTCAAAAACTCACAAAATAACTGCAAAATAGCACCGCCACAGCAATAGATGTGTTTGCCACATAAATAATCGCCGCCGCTCTGAAAGGGCTTCAATTTCAGTACATTGGCTTAATGTCATGCGCGGTATCCTTACCCGTACCTAATCTAAGATTTGATTCCTATAAAACGTTGACTATTATTTCACTTCACGCATGACTCTCCGCTCGCTCCGGGGCACAATCAAACAAAACTAATCCGCCGTCATATCACAGGATTCACAAGCACAGTCATATAACCACCAGACCAACAGGCTCTGGGAGCAATTGGCCAAAAATTAGAAGCCTTGCGTGCCAAAAGTTTTACACGCGTTACGCATGCCCATGCGTGAAGTGCTGCAATCTGGCAATATGTCAATGATTAATGAAATCCTGACGTTCGTATATTTATTTCTTTCTATGTCCTATTGTCTTAGAAAGGCAATAGGTATTGCTTCTGCTCCACAAAGGGCAATTTGGCCAGCGCACTCCTCATCCGGCGCTTAATTAGAGGCAAGACGACCCTTCTTGCATAAGTTACACGTTATTCCAGTGTGAGGAGCCTATTTGAAGGAACCTCCAGTATGGCGGGCTTATGCCCCTGGCGATTTCCGACTTTACAAATAACTTTTAACTTTACCAGACAAATATGATTTATTGCACTGCACGGCTGAGTTCTTAATGCAAGGATGATTCGCACACTGTTGGTATAACCACTTTCTGTCAGAGACCCCGATCCCCACAGGAAATAATCCCGACCGCCATCAGGCCATGCTACCACGTACAGAGATGAAACCAGAGTCCTAGTTGGAATCGACCCTCCACTGCGCGACCCACCTTCTACAACTTCTAGCCGGCACGACTTTCCAGACTCCCCCCGAAGGTTGAACACGTTTTCTAATCAAAAAACTTTCACTACCCGTGCCGAATTCTGTAATCCGTTTTCAACGTGCGTTCTCCCTTCGAAGGCAGAACCGGAAGTGACGTTCGTATATTTTAGAAAATATGCATGTGTTTTTTTTTCCTCGATTTTGGCCCCTACACTAGGTAATTTAGCCAGAAACGACCCCTACCCAGGCTTAGCAAGAGCTGGAGCTACCCTTCCAGATTGGTTACACCCTAGTGAACAGAGGCACTATTTTTAGACCCTCCAGTATGTCGAGTGTGTACTCCTGGAGACTCCGACTTGTACATATACGGCTTGTTTTCAGGTTCCCCCGGCCTGAGTACCGGCGTGAATGGGGATTTTTTTCTGGCTAGGACGCCTGATTCTTCCTCGGTGAGAAAAACGGTCACTAAACGGTTACCACGTATACGCTCAATGCCCTGTGCCAATGGGGACAAAAGAGCCGCTACGAGACGTGTTCACTCGACCGAAGATGAAACGGAAGTCCTTTAGTGCCACTTCCTTTGATGGCAACATTGGTTCGAATTGAAACCAGTGTTGTCAACACAATATGCAAAAATCCACTAGAAGAGAGTATTTTTCTCCTAAAAATCCACTAGGATTTTATTACTTGAAAGAACAAAATGAATTAAACCAGTGAGCAATAAATTTAGTCAACAATCGGTGAACCCCTATTACTTTACTAAAGTCTTAACCTCTAAAAACACTACACCTCAGGCCGGCGCCCCTCAGAATTAGTGGATCCTCTACCAACCTTGAGCGCCTCCTCCGGAATCTAGAAGGTGGTGCTCAGGCACTTGTGCCTTTGTCGTTTAGTACTAAACTCCCACCTAAAACTATATCTCGCGCAGGCGCGAGGCGCAGATATTCTATTCTTAAGCATCTACAAGAGTACTACCACATGACGAGCCCTGGGCTTGCGCGCGCATCATAAACACATTTCTGACAAAAAGATGTGTTTATGGTCCATGGAATTGTTTTTAGCGGGTCTCGTGGCACAGTGGTTAGATCCTGGGCTTGTGGTACGAAGGCCTGGGCTCGATTTAAGTGACAGGACATGTTTTTTTAAGGTTATGTTTGCAAAAAGTTTTTTTTCTTAATTTTGGGCATGCCTTAAATTAATTTTGGTTAGTTTTGTTTGGTTGCATCCCGGAGGGCATTGCATGGAGTGAAAAAAGCAAATCTAAACGTTAACATTGTGATGCTGCGCAAGCCCAGGACTTGTCAGGCGGGAGGAGTCGTGTAGACGGTTTTACTTTGAAATTATTTTAGTTAGAACGTTGACAAATTTATTGTAGATTCGACTTCACAGGCAACCCTGACACCACGTACATATGGACTGCAGTAAAACCAGGTGGAGCGGGAAGGTGAGAGACAAAGTCTGTCGAACTGATAGTTCGCTTTATATAACAAAATTTGCTAACCTTTTCAAGTTAAGATTCATATCTGAAACTGACTGAAGGAAATGCTCAATAACAAGTAAACTTTTCCCGTACCGGATCAAAGCGCTTCAGAGTTGCAGGCGCATTACATTGTTGTCAAACACCATATTTTTAGGGCCTAGCGAATTGCTGTCAGCTGGTCAGTAGCTTAGTGGTTGGATGCTGATTCTGTGATACGGCGGCGCGGGTTCGATTTTAGTGGCAAGACATGTTTTTTTTTCAATATTATATGTAAGAAGTTTTTCTTCATTTTGAGCATGCATTCGGTTAGTTTTGGTTACTCTCTAATGATTGCGCCATGCCTGAAATGTAATATTAGACAACAATGTGGTGCGCGCGCAACTCTTAAGCTCTCTGATGTGGTACGGGCAGCGAGATTACAGTTCATATTGCACTTGTGAATGAGAGGCGCGTGATTGGCTAGCTACGTGAGGTGACGCATGTCTTCGTGATGCAACCAGTTGTTTGTAAGTCAGCAAATGGTCTAGAGGTCTGCATGGTTGGCCTTCACTTCGGCGACCCGGGTTCAAATCCCATGGGTTTTGGTGTTTTTTTGAAGTAAACAGTTTTTTTCTTGATTTTTGAGTTTTTCTGGGGTATGGCTTGGGTTAACACTTAGTTAGTTTCATTTTCTTGGGCCCTGGAGCGAGCGAAGCGAGCGGAGGGCCATAGACTCGCAGGTCTTTAAATCACATACATTCACAACTGCACTATGAAGTGGAATATCGCGTACGGGCAACGTCTTTGGAACTTGGAATATATTTATTTGATATTACAATGATTAATAACTACAAAACTAGCTTAGGCATGACAATTTGACAATGATCTACTCTGCTGTTATGCCGGGCAGTGTTACCTCACTGCCAGACGGGCAACGTCTTGTCTCAATAACAAAGGCCTGTTCATTTGGTCTGCTCTTACTACTCTAAGCGGCTGGGGGCAGGTGGCTCGAGCACCTGATATTTTTTTGTTCGCTTGGGATGGAGCAACGCCACCTGTAGGTGGTATTGAATGGAGCACTGTGCTCGAGATCAGTTAGATCTTTCTCTACTTACACCTAGTCAGCCTGCAATTAGAGAAAAAGCAGAAAGATGACAGATAATCAACAAAACCGCGGAATATAAAATAATAATATAATCCCACTTTTTAAATGTTGAAAGGCAAAGGCATTGTGGTCGTTTCTGAGAAAAATATCCTTATATATGAAATATCCTATCCACGTGCTGTCTTAACAAAAAGCGGGTTCATTTGGGGTAACAAGCTAGGAATTCGTCCGAACAGGAAATATCTGCTTGAAGTGCAGTTATGACATTTCGTGTTCTGCTCCAAGCTGATTTCTTGGATTTTCCGAGCAGGTTGAGCGAAGCCAAATGAACAGGTCTGAAGATTGACGGATTGACGAGACTGTCAGAAACTCACCAATCAATTTTCTGCAAACCAGTGGCGATTCATCGGATCCGTCTCGGCAGTCGTTGATGCCATTGCAAAGCTTTGAAAAATCGATGCAAGAGTTCTCTTGGCACTTGTAAAAGTTTTTCTCGCACGCTATATACGAGCAGACTACTGGATCTTCGTCAGCGCCGTTTACGCAATGGTTTATACCGTCACAAACGTACCTAATCGGAAGGTAATTGGCCTGGCATTTAAACATGTTTTCACTGAAATTTAATTATTATTTATTTTTTTAAATGATATTGAACAGTTTCATACATAACGTGTTTGACAAATGTCCGAGAGAGAGGGTGGGCGAAATATGTAGTTAAATGAAAAATCTAAAATTGGTAAGATTATCTAATCCTCAAGCAAAGCAAATGACTTCACAATAAGCCTGATATAAAGAAAAAAATCACGTGTAACACAATATACGTAATAGAAGTGAATACTTCTGTACTCTGTAACATTTTACATTTTACTGAACGCACCCTGGTGAAGTCCAACGGTCGTATACTGAACACTCAAGTAACAAGAACAAGTATCATGTATCAAGTAGGCTTTGAGAAAATAATAAAAGAATGGCGCAGCGTTCTGTCAAATTGATAATCAGTCAGTGGACCATGGACGATTAATTACCAAAGTCTTCGAGTTTGTTGAACATTATTAATCTGTGCATAATAAAATAAGAGACAACTTTTAAAAAAGCCTGTTTTTGTATGAAAATGTTGTTTTGAGTACAAGAAAATAGGAAGAAATTCTGTAAGTAATGCAATCTAAATTTGGAGGGTTTTCATGCTGTCAAAACTGATGTTTGTTTATTTTGTTGCTTCCTTAAGTTTCAACCTTTTAGTAGTTTGTGAATTGTTTTTTGTGATAAGACTTTCCGACTTTCAGTGCTCCGTATCTCCTCTGCATGGTGAATTGAAGAATACACTGGATTCAGCATTTTTCAGTAAGAACTTTTCAATTTTCCTGGCCTCAAAAACATATTCTGCCATTGTTTTCATCAGCTGATGTTGACAGTGTTGACAAGTCGACGCAAACGAACTTCTAATAATTGGAGCTCATACTGACGTTGCCAGCTCATTTTGGTGTTTAGTAGAGCTGTGCGTTGAGATCGCGTTATAGAGCTGGGCGTGGATATCGATATTCCTAACAAAGATTTCGTAAATATGAGTTCCAATGCTTTGAATTGCTACAAATGCCATCAACCATGTGGATTAAAACCAAAAGATGGCTGTCCCTGTGATACCTCCAAAAGAGTGGTCTGTAGGGAATGTACTGGTTTGTAGAGAATGTACTGGTTTATTGGCACGAGAAATACGTTGTGCTCCCAGCCGATCGAGAGGAACGTTTTTTTTTCTGTACCGACTGTGCGTCAGCTATCAAGGAGCTACCGAAATTTAAAGTAGATCTGGAGGAACTTAGAAGTTTGGTTGGGTCAATTAAAAAAGATGTGACCGAAAACACCTCCTGGTGTTGGTTTTGATACTGAACTTAAAGCTCTCAAATCACAGATTGAATCTTTTGAAAATTGCATAAATCCCTCTGTACGATTGCCTCAAGCAGTTTTCAATGGCTCAGGGAGGAGTGATGCAGACACAGTAGTAGAACAACAACCCATACCTAGGTTAAGTACTATCGCAGTATCTGAGACAGTCACTAATGTGATTGATCTTACTACAAACACGGGCAGTTTTCATAATAACATAGATAATAGGAATGATGCTTCTATTCCTTCAAATGCTGATGCCTGCTGCTCTACTGCCGCACATAACCTGTCTTGTAGTAAAGATGTGAACATTCTGGCGCAATCTCTGAAGGCTATTAAGCATGAACTTTCTCTACAAACCAATGAAATTAACCAGCGTATCAACATACTAAAGGATATAAATGACGAAATGGTTAACATGCTCTCCAAGTTGCCCCCAAACCTAATATAGAAGGAAGAGGCTCGAACTGGTGAAAACGTGGCTACTGAGTCTCTAACGGGACACGTATCCCTAACGGTAGCGCACCCAAACTGCCCTCACTAAAGAACTCGCAATCAAGTACGACCAACCATGGAACTCACAATCGCTCCTGGATTTTTCTATCAGGATTGGCCAAAGACATTTCTATAAAGGATATCTTGTCATACCTTAGCTCTCGAGGTTTTCCAAGTTGTGAGTATGAGGAGCTTACTACATCAAATGACCAAATCAAGTCTTTTAAAATTGGAGTAAACCTTAACATTATGCCCCAGTTATTGGGCTCAGGGATTTGGCCCAAGGGTGTCGTTGCAAGAAAGTTTTTAAACCATCCTCTGTCTTAATGAACACTGGCTGTCCGAAACGAAGATAGGTGTGACACATATACAAGGCTTTAATTGGATTTCTAAATTTTGTAGGGCAGACAGGTCGGTCGCATGGAGGGGTTTGCTCATGAATCAGTAAAGTGTGAGCCTATTGGTGTTGCGCCCCCGGGAGTTGTGTGTGAGTTGGATTTCGTGGTTGCTGGGATTAGGTATGAGAAATCTCTGATTCAAATTATATATCGGTCTGCATCAGGTAACTTTGACCATTTCCTTGCTGGGTTGGAAGATTTTTTGACTGGACTAATTATTACAGGATTCATTGAAAATGAGTGAGACTGCACGTATCAGCTATCGTCCTATAACATTCTTGGGTTTACTGAATTTCTACAACTCAGTGAAGACAATAAGTTGGGATCATATGCTTGATTCTGATGATGTTAATGCCTCCTTCACATGCTTTGTGGATACTCTTATTGATGCCTATACCTTGGTTCTTTTGAGTTGAAATCCAAATCAGTTAACACACCCAGGAGCTCAATTCTCTGATAGAAATGAGGGATAGATTTTGCCTTTTAAGGCAGGTTAACCCGAAGCATCCCAACCTGGTGTCTGCTGAAACTGTGCGTAACGACTGCGCTGATTATCGCAGGATGATTCAAGTGTATAAAGTGGAGGCAAATGATAAATTTATAAATCCAGCTAGTAATCCGTCTTAAGCTACGTGGAAAGTCATAAAAGCTTTCAACAAAAACGTTAAACAGATGATACCAAGCCAAATAAATGCTTGTCATTTTAATGAGTCATTTGTTAATGCTTCAATCGCTGCCTCCACCTTCTAGAAACCCTTTGACCTATTTGACTGATAATTGTGGTCCTGCCTTTGCTTGTTGTGAAGTGACCTATGCTCAGGTATCAGGTTCGCCAAGTGATTGATTCCATCCATTTGACTTCAATATGCGGCTCATTAAAACTATAAAAACCTTGATTATTGTTCCCTTGACGAGATTAATTAACTTGGCTATCATAAAGGGCATATTTCCTGATTGAATCAAAGTTGCAAAAGTCATAGCGATACATAAAACAGGTTCAAGGTTGGACCCTGAGAATTATCGGCCAATATCTCTAGTCCCAATTTTTGGTAAAATTCTTGAGACCTTACTGAAGAGTCAAATTGAGGTATACTTTGAACAAAATTGTTTTAAGTTAAGCAACATGGCTTTAGACATCAACACTCAACCGATTCAGCGCTCAGGGACAAAATTCTGGATGGTTTTGAGTGCAGTTTGCACACTCAGGCAACATTGTACGATTTGTTCATTTAATGGTGTGAAGCATATTATACTTCTTCAGAAGCTCGCTTCCTACATATTTGACAGTATAAGTATTAAGTAGGAGTCAATATGTTCATTTTGAAGGTGGTAGGTCCCAGAGTTTGTTGTTGACACATGGTGTACCGCATGGCTCGGTGCTGAGACCCGTCCTTTTTCTGGTGTAAGTCAATGATCTAACCCAAACTAACCCAGCTGTCATCCTGGGTCTGCATTCTATCTTAATGCTGATGACATATCTTTGATTGCTGATGGCAGCCTTGGTATCACAGCTGATCAGTCATGCACTTGACTGAGGAAGTGGGCGAAATCAAATCGATTAAGCTTAAATGAGTCCAAAACCCAGAATATAATTTCCTCCCTTAGAGATTGTAGTCCTTGTCAACAAAGGCTGGATGAAACCATAGCTTTTCTTGATATCACCCTGGTTGCGGGATTGGCCTGGCAGTCACATGTTGAGGAACTCTCGTCCAAATTATCAGGGTGCATATTCCTGATTCAAGGCAAACTGATTTTTAATGTTTTGGAACAATAAAGATGCGTAGGCGCAGGTGCTTATTTTTGTTAAACTGGTTGTTTGCAGTGCAGGGGTTAAAAGTAGTTCTCATGCTTTTGAACTTGCCAAGTAAGTGATAGAAATATAGTTATATTTTTCGATTTTTTCGTTGGCTTATTTTCAATTCTTTCAACTTATTTGAATTAGTTTTAGTTAAACATGATTTGCTCTTTATTTTGGCGCGTTTTAATGCAAATAAGTTGAAAATTAACTCATACTAACTAGCCCATGTTGTCAAGCCTAGATTTTGACATTTGATGTTTGACATTTCTTTTCTTCTTTACCGATTCCATAAGAGAGAAAGAGAGAGCTGAGAATTTTAATAAACACCTTTTAAACTTTTATAAAGATATTTTAGGAAAAGATCTCTTGTGGGCAAAATACAATTTCTGAACCTTCTGTTCCAATTAGCCGTCGCTAATTAAGCCTAATTGAATATCAGTATTAATATTTTAACATAATTTTATACTTACTACACATGCTCACAGAAATTTGCAACTGAAGCATTTGCTACACAGTTAGGATTTCTGCACATTTTTACAATATTTTCTTGGGTTATATCCTTACATTCACTATCCTTCAGGTTAGCTAGTCCTGGAATATATTCATATTCATGCATTTAAAGATATGTGCATAATTTCTAATCCCTTTTCCACATATAGGTACATTCACATCAAAATTTTAGAATGAGGAAGGGTTAGAAGAAATTTCTTAGCTTCTAAATTATTACTGTCTTAAAAAAAGTAAAATTAAATATTTACAAACCATCAGTTATTACATATAAGATATTTAAATAAACGAATACCAACACAACCATTTTTTATCTAACGAATTAATTTTTAATGGTTTTAAAAGTAACGTAGAATAACTCTTTAAGTATGTGTATATATTTGCATAAATCGTGCCGTGTATTTTGAAATATTATAATTAGCTAGATCATAAACCTAACTACTTCGGAGTAGTTAGGTTTATGGCTAGATATTATCCCCTGAGTCGAAAAATATATGAAAACATGAATAAGTGCCTCAGATGGCTGGCTAAAATGCATAGATCTAAAAGAAAATTGGATATATGTATTTTAAAGGTAACATTTTGTCACTTGGTCCCACTTCCGATTTGACCACATTGTTATTTTGAATGCTTTTCTGGTCAAAGTTACAGTTTTCATACATCCGGATATACCCGGACATGTTTGGGTTTTTAGGGTGCCCGGGCTAGTCCAGCCGAAATTTAAAAAAATATCCGGGAAACCTGGAGACCGTATAAACAACTTAACTTTGTTGAATATTTTAATCGGTACGACGCCACATCTTTAATAATACCGATGCATATGTTCGAACGTACCCAATACCCATCTCTACACTCTGGCGTCACGCCAAAGTTGCATTTCTATATTTATTTCCTTATGATTACGATTGCGACATTAATAAAGAATAATACCCGAGTATAACCATATATTTAATACTACACTCATATATTTAATACTACTATATCGTGTGTCAAGCTTGTTTACTATGGAACTGCAGTTCGCCGCGGATGTACTTGTCGCACTCATTGCACTTGCTTGATGTGTACTTTGGTTAATTTGCGCATGAGCTAGCGAGGCAAATAGTATAGTATATTTCACATATTAAAATCATAAATATGGTGTGTACGTTTTGAAATCCAAGTCAGTGTGAAACGCCCTCATCATAAATTAGTATTTATGTTAACAATATAATTTAGGAAATTTATTTGTCGTATAACTTTAATGATATTCCAAAAATGAATAGATGTTTGTGGTGAATAGAAATAATTGAAAAACAACATATGATTACAAAACAATATGAACCTTAGTTTTCAAACGGGATGTAACTGCAGATATTCATTTATATATTTTTGGGTTAAGAGGTAAATAAAACATGATATTATCACACTTCAAATTTTATTGCCCCTTAAATAAAATAGTGTATTTTTGTCTTATATTATAGGTATTCTTCTTTAGACGACATTTGTTTGGGTTCATGGAAAAATCTCACATTTATGTACAAATCCATAATTAATTTACATAATTGTATTGTATGATTGGCATCTTCACTACAAGTTCACACCGACAAATTGTCCAAGTTTGAAATAACAATAAACAAAGTAGGTATAGCGATTTGAGTTAATTAGAAAGCAAACAGTAAACATCGAAATGGACGACTCACAATGACTTTAATACTGTAAACGGCATATATTTATTAAATATATGGTAAACGGCAATAAACAACAAAAAGGCAAACGAGCAGACAATTCGGCGCTCTATACGACCACGGACCACGCACACGTGGAGGCGATCCAGGGTTGCCAACAATCGGAAACGGTAAAACCGTACCGGTAGCTCAAAATTACCGTATTTTGTTGCTCAGGACCGTACCACATTTCAATACAATTTTTTGGTTTTTCCCCTTTCGTCCCCAAAGAATAATGGAACAAAAAATGGGAAGCATTTTTACACACATTAGAAAAATAAAACATTCTAAAAAAAACTTATTTCTGCTTAATAACGCAACATTTATGGTATGAGTATGAGTGATTAGAATTAGACAATTCCTAGCCTTTGTCTTAATTGCATTTGCAATGCTAAATATGCCCTCGCGTGCGGCATTCGAGTGCGGTAATGAAATAATATTTACAACAAATTCTGATAGATTTTTGAATGCAAAGTCATCAGTTTCACTTTTAAATTTAAATAATTTCTCCCAAAATAGGTCGATTTCATCGATGACATCCACGGTCCCATCAGGAAAATTGTAGCGAAAGTACATCCACGCCACGGTCCTTAGACTATGGATCTTAATCAAGCTAATAGGAATTTACAAAAGTGACAATTAATGGGCGGAGCTAGGTGAGCGAGGAAAAACGTATGGTCCTCCGCTCGCTTCGGGGGAGCAAACGACTAGAACTAACCGAAGGCATACCCAAAATCAGTTCTAATCTGGCAGAAAAAGGTACTGGCTTTGTTTTTACAATTTTCAAATTTCATAAATTGCATCCAGCTCGGCTCATTAACTGTTACTTTTGTGAATTCCTATTGTTTTAATTAAGATCCCATATACGTAAAAGGTAAGGTAAGACCCCTAAGAGGACCGTCGGTCGTGTGGATGTACTTTCGCGAACTTGTAGCCAGTCACGTGTCAGTGTCAGGCCATGTATGTTAGGACTACCAAGTAATAATAATGAACAATGAGCAATAGATGACACTACGCGGCAGAGTCGCGGAGTAAAGGAATACAGTGACTTTAAACAAGATCGTTGTTTGAGTAAAACTCCTTTACTCAAACAACGACAAGATAAAGGAATAATACAGTGGCTTACACTGTAAGGAATAGTAGTTCTCTGTGAATAGTAATAAAGTTTAACCAAAACAAAGTTAATGTTGACTTCGATTATACGCTGAAATAAGAAAATTGTTGTACTATTTGGTCAATCCCTAAATTACTGTACCTTAGAAGTACGGTCCAAGATTCGGACCGTAAACCGTATTTTGAGCAAAGAGACCGTAAAAGTACGGTCAGAACCGTACTGTTGGCAACCCTGAGGCGATCGATAATCGAAGGGGCAACGCTTATTGGTTGAAATAATTGACTTGCGCTCAACGCTGAAAGTACACATCGATCATTCTATCTCGTTTTGATTTCGGACAAATTTTGGCTCGACTCACGATATAGTAGTATTAAATATATGAGTATAACAAACCAACGAGTAGCGACATAAAGCGTCGGCACCTTTGATGTTCAAGGGACCGATTCCGGCAGAGCCGATGACAGTTGGACACCATATTTGTAAACTGCTCACTCTCAAACCATGAAGTGGCTCGAAAGGAAGCGACTCTGTGACTACACTATAAAAAACTTGAAGTGGAAAATTGCTCGTTTCATATTTGAATCTGACTCAGTAAAATTTAAAGCTTTTCTATAATTAGTGGTTTTTCTACTTGTTGTCACCCTTGTCGATAATAATTTCTGAAAGCTTTCATCATAAAAATATATATTACTTATATTTCTTCTACGATTTCTTGATAAAGGAATCTCAATCTTTTCTTGGAATTTTATTTAAATAATTACTTTCCTTTAGTGAGGGTGCGTTGGGAGAAAAATAAACCCACGTATTTCATGAATCATGTTAATAAGTTGCTGTGTCAATTTTTAACCTAAATAAAGCACTTTGAGCGTACACGCGCCTGGTTTGGAAGTTATTGAAGACTTGTATCAGAGGTTTTTGATAGGTAGTAGAGAAAGATATATTGTACGACGCTTTCAGCGGTTCTCAAATAGACATTTCTTATTATACTAGTTTCAGCACCTTCTTGTTCATATTAATAGTACTCCATTTCTTTAAATTTCGATGTTATATTTACAAAAGTATTGGGTAAATGTTTTGAACCTTTGAGACGTGGAGGAAAATTAAAACTTGCAACAGCACAAACAAAAAGTCTTTATTAATTAACTGTTATCAGTACGTTGAGGAGTTGTAAGTTAGGAGTACTTACTTACCCAATTTATCTTAAGGGATTTTAACCCTTACACCGACTCTTATGAAGACAATGTTGTTAAATTATTAATTTGAATAAAAGACAACAATTTTCACTAGTCTAACAATGTTTATTAATCAAAGGTTATTGAAAGTAAATTTGCGGCGTAGATTTCGGCAGAAATGGAACTAAAAATGTTTAATAAACAAATTTAGACATACGGGTACATAACAAAAATAAAAAATTACCATATAAAGGCAATACTAAGCGATCCCAGGGAGGGATGACTGACTATGTCCTCTATAAGAAATGGCTCGAAAAAAAAACTATTACTGACTGATGGTCCAACATTAGCAGCCTCCCTTGTTTAAGAGTAAGATAGCACCAACTCTTCATTCCCGCCGACCTTGTTCGATCCTCCTCCGTCTTGGTACTCTATTTACACTGTTAACAGATATACTCTATAAAAATTCTAGCAGAAGCATTTAAAGGGATAAAATTTCAACAGTCTTTCCAAGGATTTGAACTTTGGTTAACTTAACAGAATCTAGGACTCAATACTGACCACGTAATGCCAATGCTTTTAATTATTTATAGTTAAAGGTCGCTGTGCATTACATTTATTATTATATAATTATACTTACATATACTAATAAGACATAACGAATATAATAATGCTTATAATAAATTAGTGGTTGCTATCATATAAACAATACTAGTTTTAAACTTTACGGTAACAATTTACCGTTACATAACCCTATTAATAAACCATACAAAAATAAATATGAGAACAATATTACTCAAAGCTATGAGCACAAATTATCAATCCTATATCCAGATCAAATAGCTTTAAAAAATTGCTAATACCCTTTTGCTTAAAGAGAACACACACAGCTCTAAACGATACTATTTACATACATACATACATAAGTTTCCATAAATCACAGTAAATTATTATGAAATGAAAAATGCAATAATTTTTATCAACTATACTTGTGATAGGATTTTCAATTTCCGAATACCTTTTTATCAGAACTATTACATTTGAGATGTCTATTATTAAATTTAAAAGAATAAAATATTTTTAGTCTTATAAATAGTTTTAATACAAACAACTGAAGAAAATTTGAACAGGGATGGAGAAATTGTACTTTTTCAAATATATTCATGAGATAATTAGAATTTTTTTCGCTTGTACATATGTTCCCAAACTGCGAGTTGAAAATACTTTCTGGTGGTGATGATAACCCACCAAAAGTACCTTTGGTTGCATCAAAAGCTTTAAAATGCGACAGAAGTTTGCCTACACCAATACTAGTACATTCTCTGCTAAAAGCATAGCAAATGTCACATGAATGTACTTCCAGACACATTTTCATCAAATATCCACAGACATAATAGAAAGCATTCTGTGGTGGAATGGTTTCTTTACGGTAATTGCAATCAGGCAAGCAAATTGCTGCAGTTGATGTTTCCGACTCCTTATTAATAATTTCTACAATGTCCATGGATTTTAAACTAATGAGAATATCAGCTAAATTCTTCCTACAATTCATGTGATTAGTGGAAATAATTCTGCACAAATAATTTTCTAAAGGCACTTTGAAACTGTATTGATGTGGGATTTATGCAATTGCCTCCCTGCTGCATTACAGGATTTTCTAAGCAATCTGGTTTTAAGATATTTATACCCACAGTTTAAAAGTGCTTGCCATAAACTGAGAAGACTTCTCATTGTAATAGACCAACCTTTAATAACCCTGACCTTTTTTGTTTATTACCTTTAAATTTGGCAAAAAATTCAAAGCTTCATTTAGAAATTCTAACTGTGAATCAGATCTGTCAAATACATTCTTAAATTTATAAGAATTATTTAATGATAAGGAGTTCAAGATATCAAAAAAATTATTAAATTTTTCTACAATTTCAATTGTTGCAAAAGCTTCATTTGGAAGTGCACCCAAACTGGCAATTGAGTGGCTCAAAAGTTGAGCGGCATAACTCACCCTCATTTTTTTCAAAAGTTACGGGATTAAGGTCAGAATTAGTGAGTTTGGATGCACACCTGTAGAACTGCTATTTATCACATTATTTAATAAATGACCAAGGCATTTTTCTACCTTGAAAGTAAAAGGTGTGCTGCCTTAAGTTAGTGCGGGTGGCCTTAATTAAATGACATGGGTCAAAAATATAGAACATATTCTCACCTCCTACCTGAAACTCTGTATTTTCAGGTCTAATTCCTAGACATTTAATCAAATCAATGAAATTCGAGCTCATGTCACTTAATATGCCTTCCGCTTTTAAATATATATCCTTTAAATTTAAAATACAATCTTCTAAAATAGTACGAAGTATATCACCATTTGGTTGAGTGCCTACAATCGATACAAAGGATGCAGTGTTTATCCTTATCAAACATTCTCTTCATTTTGATTTGAAGGGCCTTAGATACTGATTTATTGTGTAGTCCTGGTTGACATTGCAGCTTTTCAGCATATTCAGTTGGTGAAAGGTAAGGAGGTAGAATACGATTATCTATTCTTAAGTTCATTGGTTAAATATCATCCAAATTCACCCATTTTGTTTCTTCATCTTTTGAAATACTAGAACCTGAAAGTGATAATGAGAATGAAGGTATTGTTGATACAGTATTAACAAGAAGCATAAGGCTATTTAATTGCAGTCAAACAATATCATGCTAGACCTAATAAAGTGTCTGACAAATTTCAATTAGCACAACTCAGATAAAAACTGGAACTATTTATGTGACCAGTAGGTACTTTCTGTTGAGTACATGACTCATAAAACCAGGTAGTGTTTCTAGTTCATATTGTTTATTCAATTAATGTGATTATAGGATGAGGTGAAATATCTGAATTGTGACTACCTATGAGGGTAATTACTGTTTTGTAACTAATAAATCCAACCAATAAAATTATTATTTTTATGGAATTCAAAATGCTGTTGCTAAATTCAGTCATAATGATTAGACAAACAAAATAACTGTAGCAGTTTGTGCCATTAGAAGCAATACTAATACTGTAATTTTTTTATATTCAATAAATAATTGCTACAAAGATTTACCTGGAAGGTTCTTGATTTTCTTTGGTGGTTCCTGAGATGAATCTTGACTTGTCTCAAATGCCCGTAGTTGATATTGACAATATTTGGTCAATATCAACTACGGGCATTTGAGACAAGTCAAGATTCATCTTGCATGAGGTACCAAGTGCTTTCTCTTTCGTGCAGAGGTTATCTTAGAAAAATACTTTTCCTCAAAGTGAACTTTGCATAGTCTATATGCCATCATCTGTTTAACTGGTTTATGCAGTATATCACTTCTGATAGAAGCTTCTGCCCAGACTTTGGCACTGAAAAAAAAATCTCATTAGATTTATGATAACTGTAATTTATAAAACTGAATTTTTTTTTTTTTTAATACAAGCTTGGTCTTTCTTAAGTTTTTGATTAAAATACACGGGGGCAGAGATTTTAAGCCTGTCATTATAATCAGAAAATGAAGCATTTATAACACATCGAGGCACATATTGCAGTTTTGGAATGCCAGGTGGCATGTTTTACAATTTGAAATCAAAATGTAAGTTAATTTAAATTAGACATTTACACATTTGGCAAAACTAGAGTACCTAGAGCAGAATCTCCAAATATCAAGTGTGATGTAATTATGTTTATCGAGTTTATCGATATAAACTCGTCTATGAATATCAAATTACCTATTCTTCTCTGATACATCATTTACAAAATCATTGAAAGAATGCAATACTTTTATCTGTGAGTGAAGGCATACTGGAATATATTTTTATTTCCAGCACCCAATATATTTTTTAGCTGAAATATATTATATTTCATATCGAATTCCAATGTCTTAGTTTTACAATAAACGCCTAGAGTTCAAAATATTCCATTAGCTTTTCCTCGTATCCAAATAATAAAATAGTCACTTCTTATTGAAACACCCTTTATATATGTATGTTATACTTGTGCACAACAAATATTATGTTTAATAAAATAAAACAAAAAAAAAACCAAAACAAATTAAAAGTTAACAAAAATCTTACAAGGAAATATATCTCTTAAGAGATTGGGTTATCACATAAAACATCTAAATAATGCTGATTTACTTACGATGTTTTAGAAACAGAATCAAATATCAATTCTGCTAATTTCTTTTTTGACGATATCCTGAATTTTTATTTACGAAGATACTAATATATTTTTTTAATTATTGGGTAAGGTAAGTTTTTTGGCAGCAAATAACTGTTCCCAACTTGATGCCTAAATATACATAATTCCCAAATAGCTCATTTTGAGGGGGACAACCTACAATGATATTTTTGTGTCTATTATCAAAAAATCCTTAATCCTTTGTAGTAAACTCCTTTTCAGGTATGGATTATTTGTACCAACTTGAATTTTTATAATTTCAGGCTATTATCTATTAGATAGTTAGGTAATGACAGGTAAAGATAACGTAACAGCATTGGCTTTTATAGAATGGTAGCAGACATGGATAATCAGAAGCATAATTAGTCCCAAATATATAGTATTAACCAAATTTGTTGTTCGGAAGATTTACTGGAAATTAGGGTATGATTCAATCTAGGATATTACATCTGTGATTCAAACGGACTATAGACACGTTATGCTATTTATTTAACCAAGAAACTCATTACATTAAACAAACCGAACCGCCCTTCTATTTTTCCATTTCCGCGGAATCGAAATCGTTGGTTAGGTCAAGTTAGGTTCTCTTTTTTTTAGGTTACTATGAAAAATATCAGGTCTACTAAACATAAAACCCAGGCCTTACAACAAATAACTTCTACAAACTAATACAGGCCGGAATAATTTCGTTCGTTTACAATAGAATTATTTTGCTGGAAATTGCCCATAGACCCTTCATGTGAGAATTTTATAGGAACATACTCTAATTAAGAGAGACTATTTTTTAAACACATATATCGGTGCATTATTATTCTACTTTTGAAAATGTTTGCTCAATGTAGAATATGAAGATATATATGTTGTTGGATAAAAAAGAAACTTGAAACAGTCTAGCAATACACACTACATGTACCGAACGTCTTTTGGAATTCAATTTCTCACTTATAAATTGCACTTTTTCACCATTAATACTCCTGTATCAATATTTATCTATTCTTCAAGAGCAATTATTTAACAACTAATTTATATTTTAATTTAAAAAAAAACAACCATAATATTGTGGGTTAGTAGCTATGTACTTACCGGTCATAATGTTTAGAGCAAATTTGAAGAAAGATTTTCCATCTCCAGACCTAGTTGAACAGGCACGATATGCACAAGAAATACCCGGCATGATTATACACTTATTTATATGATATATTTTTTTTAACCTTCTAAGCTTTATAATTTTAATCTACATCCTACATCAGCTTTAATAATTTTAATTTCATAGACAATTATCATCATTAGATATTACAGTTTTACTGATTGTAATGTTACATTTATTTTTCATAACATAACTTATATTTGCATTTTCTTAAGTTCAAACAGCATGATAATTGTAATTTGTAGGAATTTATACTTAATGATAGTTTCTATCACCTTGTCTGACGTTGCTTTGTCACCCCTTGTGATTTTGTTGGCAATAAAGAATGTTTATTATTATTATTATTATTAACATGAACCTTGGCCGTGGATGGACACACTATTTCGAGCGTGCGCAGAAAAATTTGGTCCCCCAGCTGTCGCTACTCGTTGGTTTGTTATACTCGGATAATACCAAGTGATGACAAGTTTCAGCGTTACGCAAGAGTTTAATGCAATATGATTGGTGGCCACGATATGGTTTAAAGCCAGCTACGTCGAGGTCACCTCCTAATCGTGCTGACAAATTGCCTTGCAGTAGTGCCATAAAACAAACAAGAAAGAAACGAAGAATAAAATGAAAATTTTGCTAGAGTAGAGTGCGCCTTATAGGCATTTATGCGTTTTTGAGTTAAAGTGTATTTTTGAATAAACTAAATACACTCTTAACTGTTTTAAATTCAATTTATCCCGCAACCTCAATATATGTGAACACCTGTGCATAGGTACAGGGTGATCAGCTCCTCACCTAACCTGGACGTACATGTACATAGGTACACGGCATCCAAAGGATTCTAAAAAGTAGTGAGAGTCGAATCTACGAGTAAAATGTCAAAATTTCCATTATGGGGATTTTTACTTAGTGCAAATGCCTGTGTCAAATTTAAATGAAACTATTTCGTTAATAAGAGACGCTAAATTCATCTATAAACAAAACACGCAGTATTGCTCGCGTACAGTATATCCGTTGTTAAGTTTGTTTGTAAATAAACTTGTTATTGTTTTTATCAACGTGTCTCCTTTATCATTTCTTCTCAACTCAACCGAATCTGAGCTATTCTCATGCACGCTAAGTAAGGCGTGGCGTCACGAGTAAAAACCATGTCGTGACAATATTCATCATTTCCTTACAAATTCAGTAATTTTCTTTTAGGCCAAAAAAAGGAGTCAAACCAATGCACTAAATTATCATACCTCTGTGTTTTTAAGTATTTAAAGTAGTTTTTCTGTAGCATTTTAAATATAACTAGTTAACTATTTATTATTTGTTTTTGAAGACCCCATTTAGGTATTTAACTACGCTAGTACGATTTCTGCTCAGTCTTTTGTGCCGTGGCGAGATCTAGTGACATTTGGTGAAAGTCAAAGTCAACTGGGTTGGACCAAGTTCAAAGTTACCAAATAATCTCAAGGAAATGCGTAAGCCCAAGTGGGCGGGGCCTAGTCTAAGGTTATCTGGAAAAGGATAAGGTTGAGGAGGTTTTTTTTTTGGTGTCCAGAGGTTTGGAAAATACTCTTTACCTATCGTCAGGACTTGCTGTTCTGCCTGGTATGTCGGGCTCGGTTATTCCCATACCGACTAAAAACTCCTCTGGCGTCGGCCTCTGTTTCCCCCGTGGAATCGCCGTTAGGCATTACTTCACGGGGGGAGGATCTAGCTATTGCTCTTCCTTCAGGTTTCTGCTTCTTTATTTCTAATCAACTCTATTCTTTGCTCGTTGTCTTTCTATACGTCGGAGTTCTTTAAGGACTTCCGTAGCGAAAAAGCTTGTTGCCGCCCAGGTTGCCTTCGATGAAAGCACAGCTCCCACCAAAGACTCTGGCTAAATTTTCTGTTTAAGGACAGTTTCCCAGGTACTGCGTGGCAAGTTGAAGCGAGGGCACGTAAAGAACACGTGCTCTGCGTCTTCACTGACTCCAGGGCAGGACGGGCACTCTGAAGACACATCGTGTTTAAACCTGTGAAGATATGCTCGAAAGCATACATGTCCTGAGATCATCTGCGTCAGGTAGTAGTTAACCTCGCCATGCTCGCGGCTCAGCCAAACATTCACTTGTCGAATGAGACGGTACGTCCATCTGCCCTTTGTTGTGGTGTCGCACAGCATTTGCCACCGTTGTATGCTGTTTTCCCGTTCTTCTGTCCTGAGTGTCTCGGGGGTCAACGTAGCTGATTGTTTCCGTCGGTAGAGGGCCTTCTGTTCTTCAGCTAATACTCCAATAGGCATCATCCCGGCAATAATGCACGCTGCGTCCTCAGATACGGTGCGGTAAGCGCTAGCAATTCTCAAGGCACTAAGCCGATATACCGAAGCAACTTTCCTCCAAGATTCTTGTGTTTTGAGTGCATCAGACCAGATGGGAATTCCATATGTGAGCACCGAGGTTACTACTGACGACATCAGTGCCCTCCTTCTCTGCTTTGGACCTCCTATGTTGGGCATCAGCCGCGATAGAGTCGCTCCAGCGACCGATGCTTTGGCACTCACATGCTCTGCCTGGTGCTTGAAGTTCAGTCGGGCATCAATCATCACTCCCAAATACCGTAGAAACGGCTGAGATGTGAATTCATGTGCTCCAACTCGTACTGCAATGGTTTCCACCTGCTTTCTACTGGGAATGAGTACAGCCTCGGTTTTATGTTCTGCCAACTTCAGGCCGACCGTATCCATCCACTGGCTGATCTTTTCGAATGTCGTGTCAAAAGCAAAATTTATCTCTTTGAGGTGCTTTGCCACTATCATTATGGCCACGTCATTTGCATATGCTACGAGTTTAGCTTCCTTTGGGAGTACTACTTTCAGTAGTCCATCATACATGATATTCCATAGGAGTGGACCTAAGACCGAGCCCTGAGGTACCCCTCCAGTGACTCTGTACTCTTTCGGACCGGTCTCCGTATCGTATTTTAAAATCCTATCAGTAAAGTAGCTTGCTACCATCCTTCGTAGGTATCTAGGTACGTTCATTTTTGTAAGAGCTCTCATAATGCAGTCCCACTTAGCGGTGTTAAAGGCATTCTTGATGTCTAGTGTTGCCACCAGGCAGTACTTCTTTGTACCTCCCTTCCATCTGGTTCCCGTGATCGCTTCCTTGGCTGTGTTAACGACAAGATCTATCGCATCTAGGGTGGAGCGACCTTTTCGGAAGCCATATTGGTTGCTGGCAAGCAACGGTTCGACCGCCGCTTCGATCCTTCGGAGAACTATACGTTCTAGGATTTTGCCAGCTGTATCTAACATGCAGAGTGGGCGGTAGGATGTTGGTTCGTCCGGTGGCTTCTTTCCTTTAGGGAGAAGTACTAGTCTCTGTTGTTTCCGCTTTCTGGGGAAAGTACCCTCTTCAAGGCATGTATTGTAGACGTCCAAGAACAGCGCAGGTGCTGCTTTGATGGCTACCTTCAATGCGACGTTTGGGATTCCATCTAGGCCAGGAACTTTCGAGCTTCCTACCCTATTACAAGCTTCCAACAGCTGTTCCTCTGTGATCGGCGGGATTTCTTCTGTCCCATGCTGCTCTATAAAACAGTCATGTTCCATCTGTTGGGGAAACAGCGCCGTAACGATCCTCTCCAGAAGTTTAGGGCATGTAGGCGATGGCATTGGCTGGCATTTCAGGTGGGTCATGACCACCTTATATGGCCTGCCCCACGGGTCCTTCTCCACCTCATTGATGAGCTCGTTCCAGCATTGTCTCTTACTGTCTCTGATAGCTATCTTTAACTTTCGACGTGCCTTCTTGTACTCTGCCACCAGTTCCTCATAGTTTGATCTTTTCCGGCCGCGATGTGAAGCTCTTCTCGTGCTAAGACACTCTTTACGTAGGGCAGCTATGAGATCATTCCACCAGTACACCGATGAAGACTGGTTTATGCCGCGTTTTCGGGGCATACTAGCATCGCAGGCTTGCGTAATCCTTCTCATCATATCTTCTGCCTTCTTTCCAGCACTTCCAATGCTGGTTAGATGTGTATCCAGAGCCACCGTGAAAATGGCAGGGTTAAAAGCACTTACTTTCCAACCAGTTGCATGGGTTTTCCTGTGCACTCCTCTAGTATTCTCACCGGTAGAGATTGTCCACAATATCGCGCAGTGGTCACTGGCTGTGTAAGTGTCCATCACCTCCCAAGAGCATTTCCCTTTAACGAGGCTGCTGCTGACGAAGGTAAGATCCACAGTGGAACTTGTCTCTCCTCTGATGAACGTTGGTTTATCACCACTGTTGAGTAAGACGACGTCCAGTCTGGACATGGCCTCCAGCAGCGCTTGCCCTCGTGCATTAGTCTCCCTGCTGCCCCAGTCGACTGCCCAGGCGTTGAAGTCTCTAGCGATTGCCACGAGAGAGTGCTGTTTTGCATCCTCGGTCAGTCGATCTAAGAAATCCGTAAACCCGTCAAATGGTGTGCTGGGAGAAGCGTAGCAACTGTAGAAATGAATTCCACCCAACTTCGCCACTGCAAAACCGGCTTATGTGGTCTTAACAGCGCTCTGGAACGGACTCTTGTCACAGGACCAAATGACGGCCCTAGCGGTGCTGGCCGTTTCCCAGGGTTGAGTGGCGAGGTGTCTATATGGTTCGGAGATCAGTGCAAGATCTGGCTTCAGTTCGCGCACGGTCTGCATGAGCAAATCGTGCGCAGCCTCACAGTGGTTGAGGTTGAGCTGGAGTATCTTCATAACCGTTTATTCTGCACCTTCTGGAGTGCCATTTTGAAGACTGGGCACCTGCTGCTACCTGCAATATGGGCACAAGACTCCCTATTATCTTTTTCGACGCAAAGGGCGCATCGAGCATCCCTCTGGCAGGCGGCGGCTTTGTGGCCTCCATCTCCGCACTTGAAGCAGAGGTTGGATCGGTCCACTTCACTTTTGCATTGAGTGGCGAGATGTCCGTAATGCCAACACTTGTAACACTTGGTTGGTCTCTTCACTGTTCTTATCCGACAATTGACCCAGCCTATCCTGATCTTGCCGTGTTCACCCAGTATTTTCTCGACCAATGTTGCGGCCAGTGTTACTGAGGCAGTCTGGGTACCTCCATAGGCTTTACGCAGAGACTTGATGGCGTCCAGCGTGATTTGGCAATCTTCCCCTGCAGCTTCCTGTAGAGCTGCGAGGATATCCTCCTTTGTCGTCATCTC
>MU187278.1:65312-77107 GCA_016904865.1 Pissodes strobi | reverse complement strand
ATGCAACGTAACCAAAAAAAGCAATAACTCAAAGTACACTTAAGGCCGGCAATATTATTGGATACTTTTTCACGGGTGTGTGGATGTGTAATTAAATTCATAATTATTTTTAATTTTTAGGGTATGGTCAAACAAGGGGAAGGCTTTATGTGCGCCATCCAAATCTCCTCAGATACTGTGGTGATCAAGAAGATAAAGAATGGCTTCAGTCACAAAATCTTCTACCAGCTAACGGCGGTAAGATATATATCATGTTGCTTGATGATATAAAGGAGCTGACCGAGAGCGACGAATATAAAAATAATCCCAACTTACAACTGCACGAACTGCAAGGATTTGAGGCACCAAATTTTATGAGCGCAAAGATAAAACATTTTTTAGAGTATATCAAAAGTGAGAAGAAACTTATGGCAGTACTTGATATTGATGACAGCAGTACAGACACGCTTCCCTCTAATCTGACAATGACGAACGATGCGGTGTTGCCGAATTCATCTGAAACATGCGACAAAAATCTCTGGAAGAGTTCTCAGCTTAGACAGCAAATTGACTATCCAAATATGTCATCTGACATGAGTACATTATCAAGCTCAGTTATATCTAGTATATTAGCTGGGACTTATACCCCTATAAATAATTTTCGAAGTTCAAATGATGGTTCACAGTCAATTTTTAAGAGTTAAAGTTTTAAAGTAGAATTTATTTTTGTGTTCTGCACCTTTTTAAAGACTTTCTAATTAGATATCAAATGTATTAATAGAAAGAGAGATTTCCAATTTGCTTTAATTTTCTGTCCATGTGCATGATGCTATTATAAATTATATATGTAACTTGTGGACAAATTTCAGCTTTCACAAGAAGCCGTGTAAATCTTTTTTGTGTTGCCTAAATTCAACAGATTTCTTTGAAAGTTGAACTTAGTCGGAAATAGCTGAACGTTTTATAAACACTGATTAAAATGATTAGTTAAAGATTTCCAAATGTTATAACCTAAAAATAATATAGAATCAGAAATTAGCGCGTTATTTTTTTATTGCCATTTTTGATAGCCCGTGAAAATGTAAACAAACTTTGTAAAAGTCTTCCATAACGCATCTATTTAAGAGATAATACAGGAAAAATATGAGACTATTCTGGGATGTATCTGAGTTATTTTTAGTGGTAAAATGTTGGGCAATGTATTTTTCAGTTCCATCTAAAAACTTTTTTAAGGAAATGCAATAGATAAGTTCGACTTAGTTTTATTTAGTTATTAGATTTATTAATCATTATCGTACACTTAAATTATTACCACATGTAAGATATATCTTACGTTATAACGTAATTTTCAATTTTTCATATTTGTGAAATATGTTTTAAGAAATGTAAACGGATAAATTGCGCTAAAGATAAAAAACTTTGGAAATCGTCATAAATCCCAGGAACAATTATTATTATTAGGTGTTGAGATAATGGGAAATGGGAAACGATTATAACATCGATTTTTTTTCGACTTGGCGTTTTAATCGTCTCCATGATCGTTATGAAAAGATATCTCCGTATGAAGGAAATATAATTATTGATCTTTACATTGAGATTGATACATTGTCAATTTACATCATTAATAAACATAACATGTCGGCCAAATGGGTGTTTACATATCTGGTCATTAACGATTTAAAAGTCATATTTCCTAATTTATTTGTATCTTTGCGAATATTTTTAACTATGCCGGTCACTGTAGCTCATGGGAAGCGATCATTTTCGAAATTAAAACTTCTCAAAACCTGCTTAAGCTGTACTATGAGCCAATCGAGGCTTTCGAATTTAGCAATAATAAGTATCGAAGAAGATATTTGTTCTAATTTAGATGTAACCGTTTTAATTAGAAAAAAGTTGAAAAGGCCAGGAAATTCGATTTTAACATTTAAACCCATTTAGCTTTTTGTTATTTTTTGTTGTCTTTTACTGGCTTAGGTATATAAATTTTGTTTTAATTACGTGTTTATTTTTATGTATTTGTCAATAAATAATTATTTATAATTTGACTTTAAAAATGGTTTTTTATTAATTTTCCCAATTTGAAATGGGATAGGCCGGACAAGTGCGTCACACACCACAAAACCTGCATTGAAACCATCCAATTATTTCAATAAGTTCTAGAATTTTGTGAAAATGGTATAGATAGGCGATTATTATTGCGAAGCTTTGTGCACATCCCAGAAACTGATAATATTTTCCTGCAACACTCTTGCTTCTTCCACAACTCAAATGAGGCTGGAAATTCAGTGAAAAACAGTTGATGCTGTCTGGTCCGCCTTAGTGGCACATGGCAAGAAATTTTGTGTAATATACATTCGCAATTGCACCATTGACTATTTTGTGGAGAAATATTAAAAGAGCCTTTTTCCTGCGGTGTCTAGTTTCATAGGAAAGGTCTTGGTATGGAAAATTAAATTTAAAGAGCAGGTATTTTGCGAATTTGTTTTGTACCCTTTCTAGCCTGGCATGACCACGTTGCTAACATCGCAAAATCAGCCTCTCAGAAGCTTGGTGCGCTATTTCGCAACAAAAAACTATAACCGCAGCAGTTGCTCTTGCTCTACAAAGCGCAAATAAGACCGTGCTTAAAATATTGCTCACACCCCTGGGGTGCGGCACCCGTCTAAAGCTGCTGGATTCCATTCAGAAGAAAGCTGTGCGTCTCGTCGGCGACCTCGAGTTGCCCCGGATCTGGATGGTCCGGAATACCGCAGTCATGTGGCCGAGATCTCCCTGTTTTACAGATATTTTCACGGCAGATATTCCCAGGATTTGGCCCACCTTATCCAGGCCAGCCAGTCACGACAGACAGCAAGATTTCACCAGTCCGTCGTACAACTAGAAACACCCAGAACCTCGCTTTACAATAACTTCTTCGTCTGTCGCACTGTATCACTGTGAAACTCTCTCCCAGTACATCTGTTTCCCCCTAGTTACAGCTATTCAAGAACACAAGAACCCCGTCAATCAACATCTTCGCACACACACCGCTCGTCAAGTGCCATAGGATCTCCCTTTAGTGTGTGTGCCAATTCCATAAATAAAGAATCATTCCGACAGGTCTTGAAGATTTCGATGCAATGCGTATAAAATGCGCAAATAACATGAATTCTTTCGAATGCTTCCCATACAGCACACCAAATCACGATTACGATGTGTTCGCATTGTGACGATGTATCTAGATGCAGACACAGGGTTGCACAATTCTACGATGTAAATGTGCTACGTTTACACATTTCAGGTACACACGTATGCACAAAGGTTAAACGTCCGCCTCACAATGTAGCCACAGTATACCATTTACATATACACAACTTAAATCATCCACAGTGTGTTATCGGCTGCACAGTGATTGTGTATTATGCTTAAACTCTGTTTACACATGGCATTTGTCCTTCTTAATTTGGACGTAAATATACTATTCCGTGTATATGTAGCTCCGTCGCCCCATGCATACGCCCTGTCAAAGAAACCAATTTTTCATGAGCTACTTCAGGAAAATAAAAGTTTTGCCGCCTGACCTTTATTCGTTCTCAAAACAGGTATTTTAAAAAAAATAATTAATATTATGGTTTTATGAGAACGAAAGAGCGGACAGCGAAACTTTTATTTTCCTAAAGCATCTGTCTGAAGAAAAGTTCCTTTAAAATTGTTCTTTTTTTCTTTCCACATAATATACAAAGAGCGGCTAAAATATAGAACAAATTCATTTAAAAATCAAGTATTGACTTTTTAGAAAAATATTCGATCACGTCAATTATAATTTCTCTTCCGTTTTTTTTTGCATCAAAAAGAAAATATACAGGGTGTTTCAAAAAAGTAGATTTGATGTCAATTTTTTTTTAAATAAAACACTATTTTTTAAAATCCAAAGCAATAGTGTTCCATTTAAAAATAAATTAAGTTTGATGTCAAATCTGATTTTTGACACAACCTGCATAATTTCATTTTAGAGCAAAAAAGCAGAACAAAAAATTAAAATGGACGTGTAGGAGCATTTTCCTAAAAAATCAATACCTGACTTTGAAACGAATTTGCTCCATATTTTAGCCGCTCACTTTATATAGTTACTACTACGGAACGCTATCAATTGGTGCAACAGAAAGCAGAAGTAGGAAAACACTAGAAAATGACAGAACTTTTACAAGAATATTAAAATGTATTGAAAATATTCAAATAACATAATAAAAACGCAAATATATCTTATGCTATACATTGCCAGCCTTTGTTGCAGCTCAGCAGCTCTCTTTTCAGCCATTCTTCGTTTTTTGAAACAAAAAAAAATCCTCCAGTCGGTTGGTTGCTTGTCGTTTGTCGTAACCATTTGCAGACCGCCACGTCATTTGGAGCTCAAATTTGGCAAATTGGGTATTGGACAAGAGTGTTTCATAAAACCACTGCAATAATACAAAAAAGTACCTATAAGCTGAGCACAAAAGATCAATTGTTATGGTTGTAACTGTAAATACTCTAAAGGATGTTCACTTTCCAATTTAATAAAAGTAAATGTGCAGAACATTATACGCCGTGATACCCAATGACCTTTGATTGTGCATTTCCTACAGCATCCATACCCAGTGTGGCCTTTGAGCTATATATGAACGAGCTGGTACCGGTGCATCGCAAATGTATGCATCCATTACGATTTTATATTTGACATGCATCAAAGGGTGTTGAAAATTTTTGTATCAAAAATCAGTGTAGCGAGAATCGTTACTCGATTTCCATGACCGCCTAGGTTTTTTATAATAAGAAAGTGCATACCACCCCAGAACTTTACAAATGGTAAAATGACTACTACCTGCTACCACATGAGATACAAATGGCCAGCATGCTAACGCTCTGCGCTGGCATTGTTCATTGTTCCATCTCCCTCGAATGTAGAAACGACAACACACAACTGCAGAGTCTATGTTATTACACTGTACTATTACTTTTACGTGGTGTATACACAAAATTTTACTTAAAGCTATAATCACCACACTAATGATTTAAACTTTGTCAGCATCCTGTACGAACGTTAGATTTCAAAATTCTAACGACCCAATTAACTTTACGTTATTATAGGTACATAAAAATGTTAGGTAGAAATCCAACAAATTACATTAAACCATTGTAAGCATCATGTAGGGATCTATACGGACGTTAAATTTCAATAACATTCCAATGATCCATCTGTACTTTGTATAAATATGTTAAGAATCTTAGGTGCATAGGGTTAGTTTGGGTTATAAATATTATTAAACATTGTAGCTCCAATATTAATGGTACCTAGGAGTAATAAAGTATTTATCAATTTTTACTATACCTTATAATCCGTTTCAAACTGCACAGACACACACACTTCCGCGTCTTCCCAAATGATAAAACAAAAATGGCTGCTATATGATGTGGATGTACTACCCCACTTTTATAGAGGAAAGAGGATACACATGAGATACACATGCCCGGTATGCTCACGCTGACGCTTGCGCGCGCACTGTGCCGTGCTTCTGAATGGTGGAATGTAGATACGACAAGACACAACTAAAGAGTGTATATATAGTTTTTTGCATCATGTGTGTATATCGCACTTTTACGTGGTGTGTGCAGTAGGTACAAATATTGCATAAAGCATCACACATACATATGACTTAAACATTGTAGGCATCATTTGCGGACGTCAAATTTCAACATTCTAATGATCCTTCTTTACGTTATATAAAAATGCTTAAAATCTTAAGTGCATACGGTATACAATTATTAAACATTATATCACATAATTCTATCAACAAAAACATAGGTGTATCTCATATGTGTACGTCAGTACTAGATCAACAATTAGTTTCATCATAACATATTTTGTTTCTCACGTGTATATCTTGTAGAGACGTAATTTAAATTGCACGTGCTGTATGGGTTATAAAACGTAGAAATGGGTTATTTTGCATATTTAGACCAAGGAAACCTTAAATCCGATTTTTTTCGGTTATTTCCACACAAATTGCCTGAAACTTACATGCTAGCCTCGAAGTCTTCCCGTGATTTTAAAAATCCATGAATGTCAAGGTAGTTAAAAGCTTTTCATAGCCTTCTTTTGCGAATTCGAAATAATTGAATGTAAAATAGTTAATTATGCAGCAAGTGTGTAAAGTGACCATTTTTTTTATGAATGGGAATATTGTCGCATGAGTCGTAGGCGAATGCGACAATCCCATGAATAAAAAAGGGTACTTTACACATGAGTAGCATACGAAATTTTTTCTACTATGAAAAAATATATGAAAAAACAAAATATTATTAAATTACTTTACGCACTAGTGCGTAAAATATTTTATTTTACGCACTGCCCTGAATGTCAAAAATATGTCAGATTTACCTTACGCAATGCGTAAAATAACTTATTTTGCGCATTGCACATTAAAAAGGCAAATTTTACGAACCTTAGAGAGTGCGTAAAGTGAGTACTTTACGCATGGTAATAGAAAAATGATTTTTTTTAACTAAATTGAAAAATTACCATTTTTCATACCATATGTCACGTAAATATATAAAGTTATGCGTAGTCGTGCATAAATATTACAAATCCTTTCTGAAAGGTTTTGAAATGATTATTTATGTGTTGATTATAAAATGGTCTGAAACTTACATGATATACCCGAAATTATAAGATGATTTTGACAAGTTATCAGTTCATGTTAAGAGAGTTCAAAGATTTCCATAATAATTATCGAAATATTTTACGACATTGAAATATTTCTGAAATTATTAGCGCCAGATCAAAACTTATGTAAAAATTGTTTTTTCTACTACCTCTAAGGTTCGTAAAATTGACCTTTTTAATGTGCAGTGCATAAAATAAGTTATTTTACGCACTAGTGCGTAAAGTAAATCTGACATAGTTTTGACATTTAGGGCGGTGCCTAAAAGAATATATTTTACGCACTAGTGCGTAAAATACTTTTTTTACGCACTAGCGCGTAAAGTAATTTAATAATATTTTTGTTTTTTCATATATTTTTCGATAGTAGAAAAAAATTTGTACTCATGTGTAAAGTACACTTTTTTATTCATGGGATTGATATTCCCATTCATAAAAAAGGGTCACTTTACACACTTGTTGCATAAATAACCATTTTCTACTATCGTGCGTAAAATACTCACTTTACGCACTCTCTAAGATTCGTAAAATATGCCTTTTTAATATGCAGTGCATAGAGTAAGATATTTTACGCACTAGTCGTGACATATTTTTTTGACGTTTAGGGCAGTGCATAAAATAATATATTTTACCACTAGTGCGTAATAGTATATTATGATATAAGTGTATAAGAGGGCCTTTAAAGCACGCGCGTCATATTTCAAAACACGACGCGCAGCGGAGTGTTTTGTAAGTCGCAAGGGCTTTAAAGGCCTCTTATACACGTATATCATACGCTATTTTTTATTACGAATGCATCAAAATTTCAAAAATGTTTTAAATATTAAACTTAAGGGATATATTGACGAATATATTAATCTGTCATATTTGACGTGATCAAATGTTTCTATAGCAACCTTCAAAAAAGTAGGCGCATCATAAACATCATTTTAAGCACGCTGCAGCGTGCGATAATCGCTGATTATGATGCATGCGTAATAAAAAATAATTTATTTTACGCACTAGCGCGTAAAGTAATTTAATATTTTTCTTTTTTCATATATTTTTCGGTAGTAGAAGAAGTTTTGTATGCTACTCATGTGCAAAGTACCCTTTTTTATTCATGGGATTGTCGCATTCGCCTACGGCTCATGCGACAATATTCCCATTTATAAAAAAGGGTCACTTTACACACTTGTTGCATAAATAACTATTTTCTTTTTTGCGTTCAAAATGATTCCATTTCGATACGCAAATGCGTGTCAAAAAGAGATTTTTTTCGACACGCATTTTGGTGACTGCTTGCTGTGATATTAACAAAATTGTTCAATGTCAAGGCCCACTAGCAAAAAAAATTCATACTGCTTTCAATGGGATTTCTAGTAGGTAATAAAGACGTCAAAAATGACATGATGGTCGCTCAAGTGTTGATCAAGAATAGAATAAATTCATGTTTTTATAGAAAATAGAAAAAATAGTATAAAATACACATTTTAAAGGACATCTAGCGCACTCGCACGTTAGGAAACTCCCCACATGCGGGTCGTTTCCTAATTTCCTGCTCGTGCGAAAAAATATGGTCTTTTAAAACTTAATATACTATTTCTATTTTGAGTTCAAAATGATCCCATTTCTACACGAAAGGGAGTGTCGAAAAGAACCTCTTTTCGGCACTACTTTTGTTCACTGGTTGCTATGATATTAACAAAATTGTCTAATGTCATGGCTTTATAGCAAAAATTGCGACAACGCCTTGAATGGGATTTCTACTAATAAATACGTCAAAACTTAGAAGATGGCCGCGCAACTGCTGATCGGGACTAGAATAAATTAGTGGTTTTCATTTAAAAACCTACAAAATAGAAAATATAGCATAAAATACACGTTTTAACGCACGTGCTCGTGCGAAAGACATGGTCTTTTAAAACTAGTATCTTAATATTCTTAATATACTATTTTGAACCCAATTAAAGAATTACCATTTTATTCACGAAAAGACTGAACATTTTCCAACTGAAAACCGACGTGTCCGGTCAGTTTCACACGAATCGCTTGAACCTTACATGATAGACCCAAAATTTTACGTAGATATCGAAATGTCAAGAAAGTTAAAAGTAGTCTTACTTTTTGAACCAAGCTAAAAAATTACCGTTTGTTTCAAGAAAAGACCGAAGCCTTTCTAAATCTGCTAGTTAATGTCAAGAGGGTTTCAGGTTTTCCATAATTTTCGATTGTCTATATGGAAATTTAAGAAAATTAAATTTTCATGCACAAAATTGGGTTCATAATCGTTTTCTCAGAAACGGTTAGATATAGAACAGGAAAGCATTAGCACCGTCTATAGATATTCTAATAAGTCCGCTCACTTCAGCATGCCGTGGAAAATACTGCCGTTGACCTTGAACACACTCGGCCACTGTACAGTAAACGAATGGGTGCAGCTACGGTGTACGATCAATATGAACTGCCGCTCGATTATTTTTATACGGGGAGCGTTCTATTAGGAATAAATGATATGAATATGATTACGTATTAATGTTTGGATTATTTATTTGTTATGAACAACTATTGACATTATCTGTCTCATTTATAGCTCATTAATGATACTACTTTGTAATAGTTACTTAGTATTATAATAAATAAGTAAATAATAAACGAAATATTATCTACGATATGGATAAAAATACCAGTAGGTACAACTTGTATTGTTTAATTACGAACCCAAGTTACAAAATATAACAGGAAAATAGCGACAATGGAATAATTTTAACCTGATATTTTCGGCTGTCGATAGGTATCGATATTTTATTACATTTTGTTATTAATATGACAAATGCGTTGTCACAGTGGATGTCGTCTTTAAAAAAAAATGAAAACACCAACTAACCTGTGCCATACCCATAACTTAACCCAAGCATTAAAAGTGTTTTCCATCTAGGGTTTTTTTATTCTTAATTAGTGGTTAAAACAGCGATCAAATTCACTTATACTCATATATAACTCAACTTATATACATAATTTGGGCGAAGGTAAATATTAGAAATCCACAAATTTTACGCTATTTTGATATTCTTTGGATTCATGAAAGTGATTTTTCAAAGCCATGCATGTAACGACACGTTTTGGAATTTTCGTCTCGCAAGAGAGGTAAAGCATATGACTCTCTCTTCCTCTTTCTCTTTTATGGAATCGGTAAAGAATTAATCAATTTTTATGAGACGAAGTGAAACTAACCGAAAGTTCATTGGACGACTAACCCAAATCTATTAAAATTGATTATGACGCATCGGAACTGCTTCAAATGACTAAAACGAGTTGAGACTAAGTGAAACTAACCGAAAGCTGATTCGCGACTCACCCAAACTAACTTAGATTATAACATATCGGAACCGGTTCAGATGTCTAAAATAAGTTGAGATTAAGTGAAACTAACCGGAAGTTGATTCGATGACTAACCCAAAATAACCAAATCTATTAAAATTGATTATAACGATCGGAACCGACTCAAATGACTAGAATAAGTTGAGACAAAGTGAAACTAACTGAAAGCGGGTTAGCGACTAACCCAAACTAACCAGATCTAATAAAATTGGTTAGAGCATATCGAAACCTGATCAAATGACTAAAATAAGTTGAGACAAAGTAACCGAATGTTGATTAGACGACTAACTAAATGTATTAAAATTGATTATAACGTATCGAAAGTTCAAATGTCTATAATAAGACGAGACTAAGTGAAACTAACTGAAAGTTGATTCGGCGACTAACCCAAAGTAACCAAATCTATTAAAATTGGTTATAGCGTATCGGAACCGCATCAAATGACTAAAATAAGTTGAGACTAACCCAAACTAACCAAATCTATTAAAATTGATTATAACGTATCGGAACCGACTCAAATGACTAAAATAAGTTGAGACTAAGTGAAACTAACTGAAATTTGATTAGAGGACTAACCAAAACTAACCAAATCCATTAAAATTGATTATAATGTACCGGAACCGGCTCAAAAAAGTAAAATAAGTTGAGACTCGCTAACGAAGTAGTCACTTCTATCACGTATACTGTGCTACTCGTGACTTTTTTAATAAAAAATCATTAAAAACTTGTGTACAAATCTGCTGTAATTGCTACTACTTTTCTCTGCCGACTTTCAATGTATTGTTTTGTTTTATTGAAATAACGCAGACGGCGCATGAGAGGTTTGTAGACAATGCTGTGTTGCCAGATTAATTCTTTAATTCTATATGGTTTTAAATTAAAATGGTACATTTCTCAGTTTGTCAATTTTATGTTAGTCAATAGTTGTGTTGTACTGAATTTAAAATATATATCTATATAATATCTATTATTCCTGAAATTATTATGTTATATAACTTATTAAAGCGAGACAAAGCGATAGTGATATTAAGCTGATAAGAATTGATATTATTCATTGCTCTATATTAAAGGTCTAAAAGGGGATTTGAGGAGCATGCTTATTTCTCTTGCTGACTATAGGTATTTTGTTTCCTTATATTCCTTGCGTTTCTATACAAGCGTCTAGCGTCTGCGGTATAACTATTTGCAATCATGCGCAGTTGCGTTTCGGGATCAGCTTTTGTGCTTGTGATACTACGGCCCGGGTTCGATTCCCGTCGGTGACATGTTTTATTTTTATTTTTTTGGTTATATTTGTTAGTTGGGGTTAATTTTAGTTTAGTGTTAGGCAGGGTTGGTCAAGCGTATAGCGCCCCCGTCTCAATGCGCTTGTTTGATTCATTAAAGTTAGTTTCGATTATGTTTGCTTAATATGGGATACCGACGCGCGCGTAGCGAGTAGCACAGGACACGTGATTGAAGTATATACTTCTCAAGTTTCAACTCATTTTATTTATATGAGCCGGTTTCGATACGTTTTTATAATCAATTTTTATACATTTGTTTAGTTTTGGTTAATCGTCTAATCAACTTTCTGTTAGTTTCACTTAGTCAACTTATTTTAGTCTTTTGATCAGGTTCCGATATGATATAACCAATTTTAATAGATTTGGGTAGTATGGGTTAGTCGCCGAATCAACTTTCAGTGACTTTGTCTCGACTTATTTTAGTGAATTCAACCGGTTCCGCTAGGTTATAATCAAATTTAATAGATTTGGTTAGTTTGGGTTAGTCA
>MU187278.1:31862-63863 GCA_016904865.1 Pissodes strobi | reverse complement strand
AGCTCCAGAGAGGTTCTTTGGGCGACACCGAATTTGTAACGGACCGAGTTGGAAATCCCGGCGTTGTTCCCGGAACTTGCTACAAGACCTCCGTTCTTGATACCGCGCCGGTAATATAAGCTAAATGAGATTTCACTAAATAGGAAAAAGTCTACACGGGCAACTATTGTTTAGCCAAATGAAACACTGCGGAAACAATACTATCACTTTATTCAAATAGAAGCTCGGAAGCTCCAAGCGAGCCACAAAAAAAAACCCAAATCAGTGGAGGAGTGGGTGATTCGAGCCAACAATGGCTGAACAATCCAATTAAAAAACTAGCAATGCGCACGGCTATTACTTTGTGATCCAACTGATTTAAAGAAAATGGAGATAAAAACAATGGTGCGCAAAACAAATATTACAAATATTTCCCCAACATCAGGGAACAACACAAAAATAGTTAATTCTACGCTAATCTAGCACTTAGCTGATCGCCTTATACGAAAATGTCCTAGACCACCTACCCGGCTGGGCGGCACAACTCGCCAACCACCAGCTTGATTACCGGTTCTAAGGACTATCCGGACACTCCGGAAGGGCTGGCTCCGCTAGGCCCGAAATACGGCATGCAGGTAAACCCATCAACAAAGTTCAAACCAAGTGTAGAGGCTCCTAACTCCTCGTCAGGATTTCTGCTCCCTAGGAAGGAAACATTTCCTAGTAACGAGCCACCACGATATGTGACTCGATTGCTAATATATACCATGCTGCTAACTAAGTTAGCAGCATTACTAATTATTGATTAAAGAGATTTCTTTCTGAACTTTAAATTGAAGTCGATAAAAAACCAAAAGTTGAAGACTAACTAATTAAAGCTCCCTCGTAACGATATATTTGCAATCGAGACATCGAGAGAGGAAAAAAAACATTACAATTATAACCTAATATTAATCACGCATAACTACAGGATTAAATTCGATCAAAGGAGGCCATCATCCGCAGTTAAAATAGTATATTATATACCGCGGGACTGAAGTAGTACTTTTAATCCCGAAGGTAAAGGGAGGGCCATAATTTACCTGAGGGATTAAGACTACTACTTCAGTCGCAAGGTATATCGATATTTTTCGTACTTCCGAAATTGAAACGTATAAAAAAAGCACATAGAAACCTTTACAAAAACATAATTATTACAAATAAAGCAAGGCGCACGCCAGGGCGGCCGCGTTTTTTTGAGAAGTCACGGCTTGACAAGTTACCGTACCAACGTTGCGTTGTGACAAGAATAATTTTGAAACATTGTCATTACTAGTGTCAAAAGCTCAGCCAGTATTTGTAATTTACTCCTTCCGGGATTTCCCACAATATTTAGTCCCGGAGGGACAAAAAGTGACACTTTAGTCCCTGTCACAAGGTAGTGAAGTTATTATTTCAGTCCCGGAAGTACGAAAATAATGATTAAACATTTCATCGAATCAGTGATTAAATACATTGTTCCACAACGGGTGCAGATAACATTCACCATACAGATAAAAGAATTCCAATCTAAATAATAAAAAAGGCACGAAAATGAGCTTAAATGTAAAGAAAGAAAATCATACGGCGTGAAATAAACAAATAGCTGGCCTGATAAAAACCTCGCAATATTATCCTCCCTTAATACAATATTTAAATATAAATGAATTAAACTAGCTAATTATCATCAACCAAGTTCCCCCGGTTTAGTGTCTCATTCAAAATCAAACGCATCAAACACGAATAACTAGATGTCGCTTGCAAAAACAAATATTAAAATTAAAAATAGAACATAATTTCCATGGTAATGATTCTAACTTCGGTACAATAATGAAACTCACAACAAAACCACCCTCCTAGCATTGATTACTTAAAGATTGGGGCAAAAGTTGCCATCAGAAATGCAAATACGAAAGCAATAATTATATAGTAACCCGGTATATAAACCGCCTCGGATTGGTCCAGTGAATCGGACCACTAAAATCGCCGAAAATCAAACACAAGTCGTCGGAAACAAAATGAAATGAATAATTCGACCGTTCATAAAAAAAAAACCGAGAGCAAACTAACAACGAATAACTCGTTTTAAATATAATTCACGAGCCTGTATTAATCTCGTATCAGTTTGACGGTACACAAATAATCAAACTGCATTGCCAGAAATATTAGCTCTAATCGCTCGCCTCCGTAATTAGGAGGACGGCACACTGAAATAATTAGACTTAATTATTTGAATCCGAAATAAATGATAAATAAAATAATGCAATAAGAAGCGGTTAAATTAGTCCCGAAAAACGCGAAATACATCCTAATAATAAGGAAATCTCCCCTTTTACTGGGAGGGCATTCTATTCAGTACACAAAAAAAAACCCACGACGACAATGGCTCACTTAACGAGGTAGAAGCCGCTTATAAAATCCTCGAAGAGTTTTCCGAATGGCACAACACTATACGTAACTCAATACGAGGTTCCCAGAAACAAAACGGAAATAATTTTTTTATAAGCCGACAAAATCCGCCTTGACTACTTTCGCGAGGAACAATTTGTAAGTCGACCAACTCAAACGGCTTCTCTAAGTAAAAAGAACTAGCCTTTTTCAGCAAAACCCGTCTCTCCCAAGCATCCAGTACGCGCAGCCACAATTTTCATGCGACGTCACCAGTCGACGCAATCAAACCGCGTTTTCTCGGGCTGGCGCACGGAATACCGATAACACCTTTTTAGCTACGTACAAGGGTCCATTATTATAACTAAGTTCCGAAATCAGAATGTTACAACACTCCTCTCCTTCGAAAGCAGGGAAACTTCCCACTAAGCAAAAAACCATCTTTGTGACGTTTGTTAACGTTAATTTAAAGAAACTTTGAAAACGGTTTTTCCATATCCACAAAACACAGTATTAACTAATATATACTTATAGGTATCAGGTCGAGGAAAGAATAATAACTTTAATAGTGCAACTATTTTAGGTTAGATTTGTTGTGCTCCCAGTGTAAGCTCAACTATATCAGTCATATAACACAAAATAATCAATTTACAGTATTATTTATATTATTTTGTATATTATGTGTATAGCAGCCTGTATACTGTATGCAAGATGCATCTGTCGTAATCCTGGATCTGTGTACCTACCTATACATGCTGCGTGTACATGTGCCCAGATAGCACACCACATCTCAAAGACGTCGTGTTTATGTCCATATTATGCCTGAACGTCTGAAGATCTAAGCACGACATCTTTAATACATCTTTCAGAAGACGTCTTAAAGTTGATTCATGATGGACGTCTTTAAGACGTCTGTTTAAAGCCTCACGAGCACTTTGTATTTGTTGATTCTTGACCTTGAACAAACTAAATGGAACGACAACGGTAAAAGTCTACAGTGTTGTCGTTTATAGGTATTTTATCCGAAATTTGCGTATTTTGGTAATGTTTGTAGGTATACTATTGCAATTATTAGTGATATGTGTCAATTAAAATATCATAAAAATTCTTTAATGGAAATTAATTTATAATCGTAATTTTTTATTTCATTTTCAATTTATGCAGTAACTTTTCATAAAATCGCCTGATTTTTGTAGTAGGTTCCTCTTTTTTAAACTAGTTTCACCACTTTTTTGCGACTAAAAGTTGTTATTTTGTCATTAATCAGGAGTATTTAGGTTTTTCATGTGGCAACACTGCTTCTTCTTGCAGGCCATTTTCCAATTTTAAAGCGGCACCGGCAGCGGCTGCCCAGCGTAAACTGCTGTTCATTCTCGATAAAATTAGATTTCAGCTTGTGAATTTGTAAAATATAATAAATTTCTGATAGTTTGTATTACTTTGTGGTTTGTATCGTTACGTTTATCGTGCTTAATGTCGAAACGGAGGTTGAAAGTCGAAACGTAGAGGCCGTTGAGAAGTCAGGACTTGGAAAATCCATTAAAAGAAGCTGAGGCTGAGGTTGCCATTCAGGAGTGGCTATAAGGAGGGCCTCAATTGCAGAAGAACCAATTAAGATCACAGTAAACATGTAATTTAGTGTATTGATAATAACAGATAATTACATATTTTTCTAAAAATTATCTTTTTAATTTATGGAATAATGGTTTTAAAATGAGTTCATCTTTAAGATGTTATATAAATACGTCTTTAAGATGTCATACAAATAGGTCTTTAAGATGTCATATAAATACGACGTCGTTTTTTGTAACATTAGATGTCCTAAAGATGTCTTAAAGATGACGCAAGGCGTAAACAGGCATCTGTAAGACGTCTCGAATATCTGAACATGGTATCTTTAAGGCGTCTTTAGGATATCTTTGTGCTGTTAGGGTGGTTGGTTGCACAATCAGTTGATCAATTGAATGAAGTATTTGATAAGGTTTTTATTACAAAAAGAAAAACAAAAAACTGATTAATACCCAGAAATTGCCATAAAGAATAGGATATTCCCCTTCGATCAGCTTATTGTGCAACATTATGACCTGATTTAGAGATTATCAAGAGAATGAGTTTTAGCTCCGAAGATTATTAATCCTACTTCATCGGCTGCTTATTTATTTATTTATTTCCATGTTACATTAATGTTTCAGTTTTAGTGACAATATTAATTAGGTACTTTTATGTGAAATTTTGATGAGTTAATTTAATTTGATAATATCATAGCCTCAGTTATTTTCTATAAGGAATTATGAAATTTAACAAAAATAGTGACAAAATTATTTTGCCGTTTTTTTCTTAAATGCCCTTTTTCTGAGCCTTTTTCTCATTGCCGTTTTAAAATGTGTTTTTATTTATTTACAGCGTTTCTATATATGCTATATTCCTCACCATTTTCTAAACGGCATATTTAAAAACTCAATAATAATCCTATTGCTTCAATAAACAGAACAGTGCTAACGCAATGCATTCTATAAACTTAAGTCATAAAAGCAATTTAAGCAATAGTTTAGTTGGCACTAACTGTATAAGTGTATATTTAACTAAAATTTAGATACTAGTAATTTAACTATGGAGAATCATGACGATGCTAGTAATTTAGCTGTGGGGGACAATGTTAATAATTTAGTGGAAGACCAAACGATTGTAGCTAATATTGTTGATATCGAAGTATCCAATGGCGATATTATGAAAATTAGAAGTACTAGAACGGAAATTATATTTTCTAATTTCAAATATCAATTTGCAAAACAGTAAAAAAATCAGCTGCCAAAACTGACTTTTCCAAACTGCCAAAATTACCCTTGGAATCCATTGTCAGCAATTTGGAATTTGAAGAGCTCCTTAGTAGTTGTAATGTCACTTCAAAACAATTAGTAAGTATAAAACAATGTCTAAGGTTTAAAGCGGCAGTCAATTTTTAACTATACAAAGTTGCATTATCAAACCAAATTAGCTTTATCTATAAGTTGTTCCTTGTTAAATTTCTAAATTTTATAATAGTTTCCAGAATAAAATTTGGCTTATGTGTAAGGGTCCATTAAAATCACAAAGTTAATTATTATTTTTTTCAAAATCTTTTTTTTACCTGTCAAATGATAAGAGTTCTTTTTTTATTTCGTATTCTTCATAACTAATAAAAAATAAGAAAATTATTTTTAAAATGAGTCATTTTCTGCCTTGCACTTTTTTGTGTTGGTAAACTCAGCATATTTTGGAAAAAAAAGTTACTATGCAATTTTAATTATTGTAACATTATTACAATCTAATACAATTTATATTTTGCGTTGGATATTTCAAAGGCATTCGACTGAGTTTGGCATGACGGACTGCTCAACAAACTGCCGTCCTTAGGACTGCCCGCCTCTCTCTGCAGCTGGCTGGCCAGTTTCCTTAAGAACCGATCCCTACACGTTGCACCCGTTGGACACATCTCGGACACATTCACCATCAACGCGGGCGTGCCTCAGGGTGCAATACTTTCACCAACTTTGTTCCTCATCTATATTAATGACCTGCTGATCGAGACGAATAATCCTGTTTACAGTTTTGCAGATGACAGTACCCTTGTCTCCCACTTTAGATCAGAAAAACCGTTACCAGCGACTGAGACTCATCACCGCAGACAGGAGCAGATTACAGCAATTAATCAAGACCTGGAGAAAGTTCAAACTTGGGGCGACCGAAATTTGGTCCAGTTCAATGCAGCAAAGACCCAAACAGCAACGTTTACTAAGAGGGCCAATACAGCGGGCCCTGACATCAATATGGACGGATCGACCATTCCTTCATCCTCGTCAATCGGGCTGCTGGGTGTCTCGGTCAACAGCAATATGTCATGGCATGACCATGTTGCTAACATCGCAAAATCAGCCTCCCAGAAGCTTGGTGCGCTATTTCGCAACAAAAAACTCTATACACCGCAGCAGTTGCTTTTGCTGTACAAAGCGCAAATAAGACTGTGCTTAGAATATTGCTCACATATCTGGGGTGCCGCACCAAAGCATACCCTAAAGCTGCTGGATTCCATTCAGAAGAGGGCTGTGCGTCTCGTCGGCGATCCGGAGTTGACCCGGAATCTGGATAGTCTGGAACATCGCAGACATGTGGCCGAGATGTCTCTGTTTTACAGATACTTTCACGGCAGATGTTCCCAGGATTTGGCCCGCATAATCCCGCCCCTGGCAACTCCTGTCAGACAGTCCCGACAGACAGCAGGAGCGCACCAGTTCGTCGTAAAACTAGAAACACCTAGAACATTGCTTTACCAGAACTCCTTTGTCTGGCGCACTGCATCACCGTGGAACTCACTTCCAGGACATCTGTTTCCCACTAATTACAACCTACAAATATTCAAGAACCGTGTCAATCAACATCTTCGCACACACACCGCTCGTCGAGCGTCATAGGATCTCCCTTTAGTGTGTGTGCCACTGCCATAAAAAAAAAAGAAATTTCCACAGAATTTCTATAGAAATTGTTTCAAAATTGGCATTTTAGAGTCGCATTTATCCATATAAGTTTTGCTCTCTCGGTATTATAAGTGCTATATGCCTAATTTACAGTACGAAATAATTACGTTTAACGGCTTGCAAAAATATTGCATTTCCAAAGAATGAAGCTAATCCGTCACCAATGTAACATTATTTTGCCTGAATTTAGTATATTTTCAAAACGAAACCGGTATGTTACAGTTCCAAAACAAGAACGTTTTATAAGTAGCATAATTATAACATTTTGAAAAGTCTGTCATAAACGAAACCAATTCGTTGCAGTTTCGAAACAAAAATGTTTATTTATTAACGGAACTGCGATTTTGTTATGTTGGCGGACATTATCTGACTATGTTTCGAAATGGCGCCGTAAAAAATCCTTTTTGTTTAACATAACAATGTAACGGTAAACAAATATGTAACGAAATTGCGATGTTTTTTAGCTTAGTGGGTTCCCAAAGGGCAAAAGGAGTTTTCCGACGATAATGCTAAAGCCAGAGGTAAAACCATTAAGTGCTAGGTACCGAAATCAGAATTCACCACCATGAAAATACTGACTTCGCCCAGAAACCCTAAGGTAAAGGACGAAAGAAACTAAAACTAAACCTAAACTTAAGGGAACCAACTCCCAACAACCCAAATAGACGGAATGGGTATTCTCCATTTTCGTTAAGCCAAAACCTACAGCCAACCTGTAGAGGGAAGAAAACCTAACGTCAACTAAATATGGAATTGATAGCCCCCATTTTTACTAAACCTAACATATACAGCTAACCTGTAGACATAAAGAGGACGGACCCCCAACGGAAGGACTTAACATTAGGGAAGAAGCCTAACACTAAGAAAGAAACCTATGCTACGGAAGAAACCTAAAGCTAAGGATTCCCGACCGGTATCTCCCGGGTGAGAGAACAAATGTCCCCGAGAACGGGCCAGCAACGCCCCGGGAGTGACCATGGCGTCTATCAGCCTCGAGGTAATGCAAAACGGCTGGTGGCTGGCATTGCGTATTCCAATAGGGCTTGGGGTAACCTCGTGTACCAACTACACCAAGACCACACAAAAAACGCCACCAACACGAACCCGACAACACCGACCACCCACCCGAGGGACACCCCTCGGAAGGTGGAGGAAGAAATAGTAAGACAAAAGGGAAAAGGGAAGAATCGACAGAACAAGGGAAGGCAAAAAAGAATTTAAAGAAGATAGCCCAGGTGCTCCACCACCCACAAGGGAGTGTGCTATAACGCACACCAAGCTGAAAAAACCCTAATCCTAAACAACCCAACATCCGAGGGGACTAAGAAAACTAAATGGGTTAACCTAATAATGGCACTGCCGCCGACCTGCTCGAATCGGACCAACACGGAGCTCAAGCAAAAACACCAAAACCACTGACCGCTACGACGGCTAGTATTGCTTCTATCAGTGGCTCCGGTATTCGAGCACAGTAGCGCACCCCTCGCGGCAGCTGACCCTTGCCATCGGGCCAAAGGAGACCCCGGAGCGTCAAGCAATGGGCCATGACGTCCCTTCCGAGCTGGCTTGCCCCTCACGACAACCGATGCTAATCGGGAGGAAGCCCCGACCCAAGCATCCGGCGGCATCCGTCGCCACTAAGGCCCGTAACAAAAAAAGAGAACCCCAGGATGCTGACTAACCGGCAAAACCCCACAACGACAACCAATCACCACCCAAGTACTAAATCCACTTAGCACGACCCAACCACCAACTCCCACGGAAAGGAAAAGATAGTGATACGACACAAATAAACGGCCCTACGGATGACCGACTCCCAACTATAACCCAGCTAACAACCATCAAATAATCCCAAGTTCGCAACTAACCACCCTTAAGGGGACAAAGACAAAAAAACGCTGCTACGGGTAGCCAGTTGAAGACCAGCACCTAACAAAACAAAGGGTTAAGGCGAACTATCACTACGCCCGGCCGAAGCCTCGCGTCCCAAATCTCACCTCCAAAACGAAGAAACCTCCCCCGCGCACAGCACCATCCAGAACAAGGAACCAAACAAGCAAAATTTTCATTAACACCACACAAACCCTGGGCAGCCAGTTGAAGACCAGCGCCGAATAACCAACGGTTGGTAGTGGCCAACCATGATGCCAGGCTGAGGCCTCCCACCTCCAGAAATGAGCCATGCTCCATTTCGCGCTAGAGCACATCTCACCCCTAAAACGAGGAAACCTCCCCCTCACATGGCATCATCCAAACAAGGAGACCAACCCAGTAAAACTCCATTAATAATAAATAAAAATGGGTAGCCAGTTGAAGACTAGCGCCCAATAAAACAAACGACCATAAGGCCAGGCTGAAACCTCTCGCCCCAAGAAATGAGCCATGCTCCATTTTGCGCTGGAGCACATCTCGCCCTACAGCGCGAGGAAGCCTTAACCCACGCAAGGCACCAATCAAACCAAGTGACTAACCAAGCAAAACTCCATTCAAAATAGAAAAAAACAAAGCGGTGACCCTAACGACAGAAACGGTGGGACTGAAGGTCCCCATCGCCACAGCACTCACAGGAATTTTACCTGTACCAGAACCTCGGTGTAGGGATATTCTTCCCATCAGGGAGCAGGGACATCAGAGGATCCACCACGCGCAGAATCTACACACCGAAATCCCTACAACCCTGAGTCGCCCTCCCTACAGAGCGGACGAATTCTACGGCAATAACACACACATTCGAGGAGTAGATATCAAATTCGTAAAACAACTCAACCCCATTCCACAAAAAAATGGAAAACGTCGTAGGAGGCTTCTACACAACCTACCACCATGACGAATACCGAATTGGAAATCCCCGCGTTGTTCCCGGAACTTGCTACAAGACCTCCGTTTTTGATACCCTGCCGGTAATAATACCTAAATGATATTTCACTAAATAGGAAAAAGTCTACACACGCAACTATTGTTTAGCCAAATGAAACACTGCGGAAACAATACTATCACTTTATTCAAATAGAAGCTCGGAAGCTCCAAGCGAGCCACAAAAAAGAACATATAACAGTTAAGGTGACAGCGCTCCAAAAAAAACCCAAATCAGTGGAAGAGGGTGATTCGAGACAACAATGGCTTAACATGGCTCCTCGTCAGGATTTCTGCCCCCGGGATACGGCTCTAGGAAGGAAACATTTCCTAGTAACGAGCCACCACGATATGTGACTCGATTGCTAATATATACCATTTTTTCAAAAAACTAAGTTAGCAGCATTACTAATTAAAGAGATTTCTTTCTGAACTTTAAATTGACGTCAATAAAAAACCAAAAGTTGAAGACTAACTAATTAAAGCTCCCTCGTAACGATATACTTGCAATCAAGAGAGAGAAAAAAAACCATTACAATAAAATTATAACCTAATATTAATCACGCATAACTACAAGATTAAATTCGATCAAAGGAGGCCATCATCCGCAGTTAAAAATAATGATAAAACATTTAAACAAATCAGTGATTAAATACATTGTTTCACAACGGGCGCAGATAACACTCGCCATACGGATAAAAGAATTCCAATCTAAATAATAAACAAAGGCACGAAAATGAGCTTAAATGTAAAGAAAGAAAATCATACGGCGTGAAATAAACAAATAGCTGGCCTGATAAAAACCCCGCAATATTATCGTTCAATACACAAAAAAAAATAGCTCTTACCGAGCTCCAATAGTTCAAAAGCAAGAATACAAGTATGGTGAAAATATCGGACCAAAATCGCCAAATTATACTTAATAAAATCAGCGTACTATATGAATTTAAATCAAATTAACAGGTTAGCGTGCCTACCCCCCAATTTATTTACCTACTATCTAATTATTAAAATGAAATTTATTTCATCACCCGAGCCTAAAGTTCAATAAGGCAACCACTATGGTCGAACAAGCGCCAAAATATGTACTCTCAATGATAACTGAGATCGGACGCCATCCTTAATACAATATTTAAAGATAAACGAATTAAACTAGCTAATTATCATCAACCAAGTTCCCCCGGTTTAATGTCTAATTCAAAATCAAACGCATCAATCAATTCTAACTTCGGTACGATAATGAAATTCACAACAAAACCACCCTTCTAGCATTGATTACTTAAAGATTGGTGCAAAAGTTGCCATCAAATAATACGAAAGCAATAATTATATAGTAACCCGGTATATAAACCGCCTCGGATTGGTCCAATGAATCGGACCACTAAAATCGCCGAAAATCTACGACACAAGTCGTCGGAAATAAAATGAAATGGATAATTCGACCGTTCATAAAAAAACCGAGAGCAAACTAACAACGAATAACTGCACAAATAATCAAACTGCATTGACAGAAATATTAGCTCTAATCGCCTCCGTAATTAGGAGGACGACACACTGAAATAATTAGACTTAATTATTTGAATCCGAAATAAATGATAAATAAAATAATGCAATAAGAAGCGGTTAAATTAGACCCGAAAATCGCGAAATACATGATAATAATAAGGAAATCTCACCTCTTACTGGGAGGGCACTCTATTCAGTACACAAAAAAGCCCACGACGAAAATGGCTGACTTAAACAGGTAGAAGCTGCTTATAAAATCCTCGAAGAGTTTTCCGAATGGCACATTCAATACGAGGTTCCCAGAACCAACACGGAAATAATTTTTTAATAAGTCGTCCTTGACTACTTTTGGCGAGGAACAATTATTTTTAAGTCGACCAACTCAAATGGCTTCTCTAGTAAAAAGAACGAGTCTTTTTCAACAAAAACAAAACCCGTCTCTCCCAAGCATCCAGTACGCGCAGCCACAATTTTCCTGCGACGTCACCAGTCGACCCAATCAAACCGCGTTTTCTCGGGCTGGCGTACGGAATACCGATTACACCTTTTTAGCTACGTACAAAGACAAGGGTCCATCAAAACTTTCTTATAACTAAGTTCCGAAATCAGAATGTTACACATGTCAGATCTCTTGTCAATTTCCAAAACTGAATCTAAAAATGATTTTTGAACCCACTGGAAGAATTATAATTTTTTTCGCGAAAACACCGAACATTTTTCAAGTGAACTAGAGTAGTAGTAGAGTATACGTAACTACTTATTTATTTATTTGCCAACGGGCAGTGTAACTCCAGAAATATAATCCATGTGAAATAAAAGCAAGACCTAACTTATATATACTATAAGGCATTAAATAAACTGCTGGCCATTTGCTTTCGAGCAAGAAAAAATTCGCCTAAATTTAAAACTAAAGATTTTCTTAACTAGACATGATATCGACCTACGGTTTTTAATGATTAATACACTTATCCCTTAGGAAAAACTTTGCAATGTTGGATTTTTAAAATTTTTCAAAAAATATTATATACAGGGTGTGAAAGAAGACGGTGATTTTTGCTCCAATTTCAATGGGATGTAACTTTCACAATAATTTTTTAAATTTTTGTCACTATACGTCAATTGAATCACTGGTCCATAGAAAAGAAAGTTGTTTGTCAGATTTTTGTTATCTACTATATTTTAAGAGATATTGATTTTTTTGAAAAACCTTGATTTTTTCAACATTTTGGTAGCTAGACCCCACTGTGCGTTATATCGTGCAAATTTTATAAGTGATTATCATTATGCCATACGAAAAGCTTTTTTATGTTCAGTAAAAAAATTGTACCTAAATGTTGTGATGTGCAGTGGCGTACTTATAATCACTTATACTATGGTTTATTAGTATCTCACAATTTTTCCCGATTATTTTGTATTGGAAATTATTCGCCTCTAGATTAAGCAAGTTTTATCATTATCACTATTCTTTATTATTTTAATATTGCACTGTATCTATGTACATGTATATTTTACAGTGTGTCAAAGAAATTTTTTAAAAAAATTATAATTTTTTTATTTAGTTTTTGGAAAAATATTGTTTATTTATTTCTAATACAGCACTATTCCTAAAATTAAACTTGTATTGAAAACCCTTGAAATTAAATATCACTAGTTTGATGTGTTTGATTTTGCGAGCGAGTACTTTTCAATACAAAACAATCGTGAAAAATTGTGAGATACTCATAAACCATAGACATCTAGTAGTTATATATGTACGCCACTGCACATCACAACATTTAGGTATAATTTTTTTACTGAACATAAACAAGCTTCTCGTAAGGTATAATAGCCAATTCCTTACAAAGTTTGCAGGATACAACGCACAGTGTGGTCGAACTACCAAAAGGTAAAAAAAACAAGGTTTTACCAAAAAATTTGTATCTCGTAAAATATAGCAGATATTAAAAATTTGACAGATAACTTTCTTTGCTATGGTCCAGTGATTCAATTGATGTAGAGTGACAAAATTTAAAAATATTATATGAAAGTTACATACTATTGAAATCGGATCAAAAATCAACGCCTTCTTTGACACCCTGTATATAAAATTTTTTGACAGTTTCCCGCCATTCCGAGTTGCCACGGGATGTGGCTTATCAAATCCTATCGTCCTCCTCCAGGCTGGAGAACACCAAAGTACAAAGTCTGGAGCTGATCACTGGGGAGTGATCCAACAAACCCCATTTTTACCCCTGTCAGGGATCACCAAAGGAATGAGTCTGGTGGTTCTGGGTTCCATAGTAGGAATATATGGACATGATGGTGCTTCCAGGATCAAAATATTGTCACATATGTACGCTCCTATCGCTTGTTGCCTATGGACCCGACTCCGTTGCAGTAGTTGCGCTGTGCTCTTTCAGAAGACGGAGCTCAGATATAGGTAGTTGGGAGAGATGGATAGAAACACTCGGTGTAAAAAGGCTTGGTTTATTAACTTCAGGTTGAGTATAGAAGTTTGTAAGTATTACCAAAATATTCGGGAATGCATATCTCGTAAGTCCCCTGGGAGATTCCTCGCGAAAATGTTAACCACGAACAGCAACGAGAGAAAGAAAGAAAGAAAAAAAGAAAGAAAGAAAGAAAGAAAGAAAGAAAGAAAGAAAGAAAGAAAGAAAGAAAGAAAGAAAGAGAGAGACTGAAGGCGGATAGATTATTTGATCTGGCCGAATGTTTAGTTACGTAGCTAATTTAATAGCACTCTGCCTTATGGCGTTATTAATTTTCACTGATTCGCTTTAAGGCGTGCCTGATCAGAGTGGTTTTTCCCTTTCGGTAGTTCGCACTGATACGTCTTTTTTAAACCTGCCTGATCAGAGTGGCTTTTCCCTTTCGGTAGTTCGCACTGATAGGTCTTTTTTAAAGTGAGAGCTTTGATCTGCCAGAGGGGCTTTTCGCTTTCGGTAGTTCGCACTGGAGATCAAAGTCTGCACAGCTTTTTATACCAAACTTTGACCTCAAATTCGAGTATTGTTTTGAATTGTCAACAAGGTTAATCATAACAGTTTATACTTTAATTAACAACAATTTATAATTGCGATTCAAAGTTAAGTTCAAACTTTCCACTGTACGATTTTATGTTAGTTGACAATAATCTGGAGGTAAACTCCCCGGTCGTTCGGATCTACGGGCGCTGGGAGCCCTTCATTCCGCATTTTACAGACAGCAAAGATACCGAACCAATTTAGAATAGATTTCGGCAACATAAGAGGCCTAAATACAAACATAAATTCGGTACACCAACATCTACAAGGAAATAGACCACATATACTAGCCCTTACAGAAACACAAGTATGTTCTACAACAACAACAGTAAACTACCCCCTATCCTGGTTACAACTTACATACTCGATTTAGACATAAGTTCGGAATATGCCTTTTTGTCCGAAGCGACCTTTCATGTCACCGCGAGGAAACACTCGAACCGAACAACCTTGACGTCATGTGGCTCAAATTCACCGCCAAGGGATTTACCAAGTTTATATGTTGTCTCTATCGCCCTCCGAGCGATAGAGCCTACCACAGCTGTTTTTCAACACTAGCTACCACTTTTGACTCAATACAGGTCGATCACCCCAGTTCAGAAATAATCATTCTGGGCGACTTCAATGCCCACAACACTGACTGGCTCAAACATCACAACAAGACCGGCAACGAAGGTAGAGAAGCTGAAGCATTTGCCATCACTGCGGGCTTACTCAACTTGTAGACGAACCAACTCGAATTTCAGAGAGGGGCGAATTCGCCGCCCTCCTGGATCTTTTTCTAACCACTAATCCTGACCAGTACACAATGGCGTTGGTCCGCCATTAGGTACTTCCGACCATATATTACAACGGTTTGTGAATTGCCACTCATACAGAAGGATCCACCATTGCCTCGCAATATCTGGCATTACAATTCTACAAGCTCGGATGATCTAAGGAAGTTCTACCTAGATTTTCCTTGGTCCGACGTCTGCTTTGGCACTGGCGACCCGTCAGTGTGCTGCGAAGAGATCACGCAAGTAATCTCCTCAGGAATGGAAGCATACATCCCAAATTCCATTAAGTTGCCGTCGAAAGGAAAGCCCTGGCTCGACAGAAGATGTGAAAGAGCTGTAAGTAGGAAACAGCAAGCCTATAAGTACTGGCAGCAAAATCAGACCGCTGAAAATCGCAATTATTTTGTCGAAGCGAGAAACGAGTGCAAACGTGTAAAGACAAAACTTTTGCAATGCTCCAGTGGCTCCAGGAGTTTCTGGTCGGTAGCAAAGGTAGTAAGTAACAACTTTACAAAAACGTCTCTCCCACCTTTGACAGACGAACGTGGCATCACGGCGGCTACAGCCAAGGAAAAAGCAAACATGCTCGCCAAAATGTTTTCATCGCGCTCTACCTTAGACGGACCCCAAGGCAAGACTCTCCCCACCATATTGAACATCACCACTGCCATGGCAGAAGTCAAGTTTCATCACCGTGATATTCGTAAAATTCTTAAAGAACTAGATACACAAAAGGCATCAGGACCGTACGGAATACCTGCCATCGTGTTAAAGAACTGCGCCAATGAACTAACACCCGTTTTTTCCAGGCTTTTTTCTCTGTCTTACGGAAAAGGGACTTACCCATCTTCTTGGAAAGTCGCTCGAGTGCAACCTGTTCCAAAAAAGGCAAGAAAACCACGTCCTCAAACTATCGCCCAATTGCCTTGCTTCCAATAATCTCCAAAGTCATGGAACGTGTAGTCAATCAACTACTCAAGTTGTTTGGTTCTGAACCCCACCACACCCCAGCAAACGCCTTCATAACATTAATTGCTTTCCTAGCTTAATTGCAAATTAAGTTAATGTATTTGTCCCATTTGAGATTTTGATTGTATATTATTCCCAATTACTTTACATTATTTCTGAATGTAATTATGTGCTGTCAATTATTATATTCGGCGGCATGTAATTTCTTCAACCCTTTGTAAACCAAATTGTTTGTGTTATCTTTTGAGATAATAAAATTATGCTCTATAAGCCAGGTATTGATTTTTGCCAATTCCTCATTCATTTTGCTAATTAAAGTATTAATGTATTAATTGTAACTATTGACTTTTGCCAATTCCTCATTCATTTCTCTAATTAAAGTATTAATATAACTGTTTTATCCGATCAAAACAAGGTCGTCCGCGTAACTTAACATCATCTCATTTAAGTCAATTTTAAAGAGAGAAATTAATAATACATTGAATAAACTTACTTGGCAACATAAAAGTGAGCAATGTGTCGGTTGACCTAATAATTTTAAAGACTTAATGTTTCTGTTAAAATTGTCATAAAGCTTTCTTAAATCATAATAAGATTCCTTTGTTAATACCGGGGCATCAAACAAGGCTTTTATATAATTATACAAAATCAACTTTTTATTTTCGTATCGTTCTGATAGAATTGTCCGTGCTAACTTATAATTATCTGCTCTTACTTTAATACATTCAATCAAAGTCGCGGCTTCGCCTTCCAATGATGTTTTTAAATAATATAATTTTTGCACGTTGTCTAGTGATACATTACTCTCGATCAATGACACAAACGCATCGCGAAATTCTAGCGATTCGTCAAACGTACCTCCAAATTTCGGCAGTTGTAATTGGAGGGACATGCCCTATATTATTATTTGAGATATGCAAACCGGAGGAAACTTGACTATTTGCATCGGAATCGAAGTTAGAAATTACTCCCTCAATTTTGAAAATGGTGCAAAATAATCGTTACAAAAACTTTCCCCTTCTAACGATTCCTTTTCTTTCTGATCTTCCAATCCTTCTGTAGTTTCAAAAAGGTATTCAAAGCTATATTAAATATTCTCAAATACATTAAAATTCGGTTTAAACTTTTCTAATCTACACTTAAGCTCTCTGATTTCTGAATCATTTCAATTTTCAAGATCTAAATTCCGAAAATGCTTCTTAAAGTAAGTCAATGACTTTTTAATTTGACCCCATTTTAAATCTTAGCTCTTTTAATTCCTCCGACATTTTTATTATCAAAAAAATACTGCAAATGTCAAGCAATTACGTCCTTTTGTCAAAAGTCTACTGTCTAGCCATAAGTGAAATAATTGGAAAGACCTTGCAGGATGTTTTCAAACTGGATTTCAGCCTGGAGCTTCCAATACTCTATTTTCTGGTGTCCTTGCCTTGAACAAACTTGTTGGGCTTGACGACCGCTGAGGCTTAGCGATGCTGGCACCTTTTCACCCTTTCTTGGGACTTAACCGGTTCGTGTTGGACCATATGTTGGGTTAGTGGTCTGTATATCTATTATTGGTTGTTTAAAAATACTCTTTTCTTTAAAACTGTTTATTTTATTTTAAACTATAAAATCAATGTCAGTTTCATATATTCTGATGTCAAAATCAAAACCCTGGTGGTAAATAGTTACAGGGTTGTACATAAGTTTCACATAAAAGTGTAGATACGAAATAGCCTAGTTTGGCGTAACAAGCACCAACAAATGAATCATCCGACAAAAATGCTAATGCGAATGCAAATATTCGCTCTATTTCAAACGATTCTACTCCTTTAAGCTTCAAAATTCCTCTAATGACGAGACCACATTGGAGGATTCTCTTTCTGTCATTAATTAAAGCTGAAAGCCTAAATTCTAAAATTATATCCCCGGACGAAAGCTTATTTTGCATGGTTTGAATGCGGAATCTCCGCTTCAAACTTTAGCTAGTATAAATTGTTCCATTCAATGAAACGAAACATTCGTTACAAATAAAATTTCATATCTTGAATCAGAAAACAAACCTCCCTTACGACGGCCTGATTGGATACGATTTTATTAGTTCCCAGATGTTCAAATTGATTTCAAAAAGCAACAATAATTGTCCTTGACATTCCTGCTATTATATCTGTCCATTAAAACAAACGGTAATCCAAATCATCAAAATTCTTTTATTCAAAAGTCTAGAACAGAGACACTGATGGAAGATGACGTACTAAATCCGGAAATTAACGAAGGAATAATTCCTAACCATGAAATTGCCAAAGGGGTGTATTTATCAAAAGCGATTACAAAAGTCAAGTCTAATGGCAAAGCATATGCTACAATTTAAAATACGCGAATTATTGACCGTAATTTAAATCCAATTTCAATTCAATTAAAAAACTTACTTAACGACAGTAAAATATCCAACAACGTTATTAAGGACTTAATAAAAATAATAACAACCGAAATGAATTATTATCACAAAACCTTAGATTAAATGACTTAAATAATGAAGAAAAACTACTGTCGTAAATTTATGCGCGAAAACAGAGTTTTATCCACAATACCGAAACAGAATATTTGCACTCTATTTTTTTTTTACCCGCGTTTCGCTAACCATGTTAGCATCATCAGGAGATGATTAAAACTAAAATTAAAATCTACCTAACTCCCTTTTATACTACTGTTTGCTTAATCAAGCGGAACTAGAAAGAACCCATCCTGGGATCCCGCTAGTCACGCTTGATCAACCAATACAATGTACTATACGGAATAGGCCCTCTATCTCTATTTAAACTATTCTTACATCTAATAATTTCCATACTTTCATATGCGTCTAATAATCTCCTATCAGTTATATTATGAATTAATTTTAAATGTTTAATTGTTATTCTATGATTATTATCAAAAGCATGCTCGGCAACACTTGATTTTTCTGTTCTACCATACTTTAAATGAGCTATATGTTCTTTGAATCTCGTCTGTATAGATCTTCTAGTTTGCCCAACATATTTTTGGTTACAATCCATACATCCAATTTCATATATTCCACTTCTTTCTAATATTTCAATTTTGTCCTTTGGACCACCTAATAATTTCTTAATGTTAAACTGAGTCTGGTATACTAATTTTAAACCTACTTCCTTAAAAACTTTTTGGAGTCCTCTAGTATACTGAGGATTATACGGCATCGAAACATATTTTGTATTTTCATCCTGATTAACGAAAGAAGTGGAATCACGAATGGTCTTTCTAAACAAATGCCTATTAATTAGTTTATTTATTAAGTTAGTATTAAAACCATTAACTTTCGCTATATTCCTAATCGTTTTCTTTTCATTATTAAATCTTTCTCTGCTAAGAGGAAAGTTAACCAAACGGTGTACTAAAAAATGAAAGCTGGCCATTTTATGTTGGTCACAGTGGAAGGAGTCATTAGGAATATATCGGTTAGTGGCAGTATTTTTTCTATAAATATCAAATTTTCGTGTGTTATTATCGTTCCTAATCACTAAAGTATCCAAAAATGGTAGCTGGCCATTGTTCTCGACTTCATAAGTAAATTTAATGGTGGGGAAACGGTTGTTTAGTTTTGTTACAAAATCTTCAACATTAGCGGTTTTTGTGTCGAAAATCGCGAAAATGTCATCCACATACCTGTACCATACTCTTGGAAAATATTCTAACTCCTCACTGATTTCATTTTCAAATTTACTCATAAAAAGGTTAGCTAAGAACGGCGATAAACAGTTGCCCATTGCCGTGGCTTCAAGTTGTTGGTAATGAAACTAAGGTTTTCCGGGCTGTTAGGCCGTGGTCGATTTTGGTTTACTCCAAAGCTTTCAACTGCAGCTGCGGCAGTCATCTTCAGTGGCGCTGTGGTCGCGGGCGAAGTATGCGATGTGGTGTCCGAGGTGGTACTCGAGTACCACTTTACTAAATAAGCTACTACGTAATTTTCAAAAATGCCTACTCCCCACCGGAGGAGTTGTCACTTGACGAATCACTTTTGCTTTTCCGTGGTCGCCTTAGCTTTAGGCAATACATCAAGGGCAAGCGAGCTAGATACGGTATAAAGTTTTATGAGCTATGTACAACAGATGGTTATGTGTTGAACGTCAAGATTTACAAGGGCCCTTCTGAAGATATCACTGGATTAACGAAGTTAGAGTCTTTAGTATTTTCTCTGATGGAGCCGTACTTGGACCGCGGTCACCACTTAGTGATGGACAACTTTTATAACAGTGTCAGTCTTTCTCAGAAACTTTTAAGCAGGAAAACTCACACTACTGATACTCTTCGGTCTAACAGAAGAGGTAATCCACAAGCTGTTATAAAGAAAAAACTTAAGAAGGGTGACTACAAATGGCAAATAAAAGGTAGCATTTATGTTTCTAAATTGCACGATAAGCGAGACATACATTGCATAACAACAAAGTATCAACCACACCTAATAAATGTGAGCAACAAATTTGGAAAAACGAAAATAACGCCAATAGAGGTCGCAAGGTACAACGATTTTATGTCTGGAGTAGATCGTTGTGATCAGATGACTAGTTATTATTCGTCTCTCCGTAAATCCATAAGATGGTACAACAAGGTGATGTTTCACTTGCTAGACATTACAATATGGAACGCTTATTATCTTCTAAATAAGTATGATAACAAACTATCTCTTCTTGAGTGTAGGGAAAAATTAGTCCGAGAACTGCTTGGTATTTGTGACTTGCATGACGGAAGGAAACTAGTACATGATGGCCCAGTGCGTGGAGGTAAGCGCAAACGAACAGATGTAGTTCCAAATTTTCCAGATAGGCATTTTCCAAATAATATTTGAAATCAAAAGGAACCTCAGAAGTCCTTTCACAGGAAATTTAAGGAATGTTTGAAGAATAACAAACGTAAAGAAACCAAATATATGTGCAAAACATTTCCGAACCAGCCGCCACTTTGTATTGTACCGTGTTTTGAGGTGTACCATAAAAAAAAGTCAGTGATAGTATTTAAGCATCAACATACCTGCATATGGATAAAACTCCGTTTTAGTGCATGTTGCCGAAGGTTCCAAACCCCAACATAATATTTGTGATGTCGCCTTTTTTAAATAAAATAATAACTTCAGCGTTTCGCCATGTTGTTAGTATTTGTCCCTCCGTTAGGCATTTGTTTAAGAGTATTTTGACTGCTTCTTCTATGACCTCGTCTCCTGTTTTCAGCATTTCACAGGTTATTCGATCTTCTCCGGGGACTTTTTTGTTCTTCATTTGTTTGAGCCCTATCTCGATTTCGTATTTTTTTATTTCCGGGAGGTCTTCAGATCCTACATTAACGATCAAGTTTGCTGTAGTTTCAAGTTCAAGGTCTGGTTTCGATACAACTGATGAGTACAATTGTGTAAAAGTGGTGTATTGCATTTGCAATGTCTTTTCTGTCCGATATACAATACCTTGGTATTTTATATTAATAATTTTGGACTTGCCTCTAGATAGCCTGGATCTAAAGACACTCATATTTCTGTTGTCTTCTATTGCGGCTTCAATTTGTCTAGTACTGAATGCTCGTATGTCTCGCCTTATTTCTGTTTTCACCTTCTTGTTGAGTTCTTTGTAAATAGTTGATTCCTTTTCAGTTTTTCTTCTCTGTTGCATCAACTTGAGAGTTTCTGGTCTCAGTTTGCTATCTTTCTTTGATTTTATATGGGTACATACTTTCTTGGTAGAAGTTTGGACGGCATATTTTATTCTTTTGCTTAGTGTATTTTTACTCATGGTGTTAAGCTCTCGTATGGGTTATAATTTTTTTTAGCTCTGCCTCATATTCGCCTTGTTTGTGAGTTAACTGTTTTATAGTTGTAGAGTTTGTTGTATGTAGCAACTTTTTCCTCTCTAGCTTTGTCTTTATCACAAGAGTTGCCCTAACTAACTTATGGTCACTGCCAGTTCCAAAACGCAACGTCTCTTCAGAATGTTTTGTCATATGATAGTATAAAGTCTATCTCATTTTTGGTCTTATTGTTGTCTGTCTTCTCCACGTCCATTTTCTTTGCTGAGGTTTCCTAAAGAATGTATTTAAACAGTACAGTTTTGTGATTTCTAACCCCTAAGCCGAAGTCCCCAATAAAAATGTCATCATTATCTAGTTTTCTCTCAATCTTCGCGTTGAAATCTCCCGTGACCACAGTGTAGTATATTGGTTCTTGTTGTCTAGCTTGTGACATGTCTTCACAAATTTGGTTCACTTCTTCATCTCCTGAATTACTACTTGGTGCATAAATGTGGATTACTTGTAGGCTATAGCGTTTATTCAGCTTGAGATGACTCTTTCAGATATTGCGCAAAATTTGGTAATAAGGTGTTTAATTTTTTGATTTATAACAAACGATACTCCTCCGTTTTCGTATTCTGTGCCGTAGTTTTTTTGGTAAAGGATGTGACCCGACTTCAGGATTGTGTTTTTCCCCTGGCAGTTTCGTTTTGCGTAGTCCCACAATGCCTCATTTTATGGTTTTTAGTTCTTGTTCCAGTTCCTCCAGGTATTTATCAGAATCTGTTCTCATTGTCCTGATGTTATATGTTGCCACGATAAATTGTTGTTGGTTTGCAGGTTTTTGAGTTCTTAATTGTGTTTTCTGTTTTGTCAAACTTTTGCCTCTTCCAGAATCCATGAGGCTGACTGACCTTTCGTCAGTGTGGGATTCCGGGCACGATACACTACCCACCTGGTGTAATTTTGTTTTTTAATTTGACATTATTTGTAACATGGTTTGAATAGAAGGAAAATGGCAATTAAAACGCCATGCTTGCCGAACGTGTTGGCGAGTTTTTCTTCAGCCGCCCATTTTGGGAACAGATCACTCTGAGGCATGCGCTACTTGCCTGTTGGTCCACGGGAGGTATTTCATTACCCTCCTACCACCCATATATGGGAGGCGTTCCCCTATCCGCCACTTGGAGACGCGCCCTCTAGGGGTTACAGGCTCCCCCGAGGATTCTCTTCCCTCTTCTGAGGTACATAAATGGAAAATTCATTTGCTGTTGAACTTGAAAATAGTATATTATTTTATATGGAGGAAAAGTGATACTTTTCATGGCGCGCTCGTGTTTAACAGCCGAACGGAGTGAGGCTGGTAATAGAGAGCAAGCCATGAAAAGTAACTTTTCCTCCAAATAAAATATGCTGTTTTTTCTTCAAATGTCGACAAATTAATGCAAAAACATCTCTTTTTAATAGTAATAATATCTAATTATTATTAAAGATAAGTGGGTTCGCAAGGCGGCTTAGACCACGGTCGTAGGTGGCCTTGCTTAGACCGGTGTCGGTGAATTTGTAACATAAAGCTGTCAGTGGACACTGTCAACAATAATTATTTTTTTAAATTTACGTCTCCGATTGCGTTTTAATTCCGTATTGATAAGCAGTTATTGAGTAAGTTCGATTAAATAATAACCAATTTGTTCCTAAATTAGTGATTTTTAGAAATGCAGTCACAAATTGAGTGATAAATACAAATTGTAGTTTAATAAATCTTGAGTTGTTGACGCTTATTTTGTTGTCTGTTTGTATTGTATCTATGTTGCTATGACAACACTTTTACCTCCGCCGGCGGAAAAGTGAAAAGTAAAGCTCCGGCGGAGGAAAAACGAAACTTCGCGGCCGCCTACACAGTCGAGTAATGACGGATTTACTGACGTTTGAAGAAAAAGGTTATTTGATACATCCCCTGATTTAATTTCGTACTGCTTTACGGCACCACAATTTGCTAAAAAATCCTTTGAATTAGAACCTCATTTATGCAGATTAAAGTTTGCCGACCCTAATAATTTAATTAATTGGCTTCGTAATTCCATTAATCTATCCAAATCTCCCGCACCGCACAAGATATCGTCTAGAGAACATTGATTAACAATCGTATTTGCTGCTAGAGAAAGAGTTTTTAATTTTTTTGTACCCAATTCATGTAAAACCCTGGTCGCTAAGAACGGTGCTGCTTTCGTTCCATATGTGTCTGTAATTCTATACACTGCAAGTTATGATTAGGGTCATCTCTCCATAATGTTCTGTAAAAAAGGTTGCAATGGATCAACTTTAATTTGGCGGTACATTTTTTCAATATCCACAATTACCACTTATCTAAAATACCGAAACCTACCCAAAATGTCTACAGTTTCTGATTGTACCTTATACCACTTTAATGTAATGTCATTTAGTAGTAACTCGTGGATGACTTGATAGATGCATCGAAGACCACCCTTAGTTTTCTGGTAGTACTAGACTGCCTTATGATATGGAATAAAATATTTATTACACCCACTATTATTCTTAAATGTCAATGGAACGTATTTTGCGTGACCTAGTAACACGTATTTATCAATAATTTTTTTATAATTTAGAACTCGTTTTTTTAAATAAAAAATCTGACCTTAGCCAACGTACAGGAATCACCCAATTATTGATGCTCCTTATTTGATTTAAGTAACATATTACCCTGAAAGGACCCATCCTCTAAAATATTAGTTGCATTTTTAAAAATAGTTTCCACAAGGTCATTCTCGAGAGTATTATATGTATTGGAACTAATTTCCTCCGATTACCAAAATCTTTCTATAATATTATTTATTTCACGACAAATTTACCAACAAAGAACCATTATTACTGTGGTCAGTTGTACTTAAAAGACCTATAAATTCTTCAGGTAACCTAGCCGCAATAACCCAACCGAGAAAGGTGTCTTGTAACACGGGCAACCCCCTACTTAACTTTATTATCCCCGGAGTAATCATGTCGTAATAAACGTCGGCTCCGATAAGTATGTCAACTGACTTTTGCTTATAAAATAAAGGATCTGCTAATTGTAAATCTGAAGGAAATTTGAATTTATTAACAGCAAATTCTATTTGCGGTAATTCGGATACAAATTTGTCGAGTACCGAACAAGATATGCTAATTTGATGATTACCACCTGTAGCAAATTTACAATTCCCTAAAGACTATGCAATGTCAATCATTTTATTACGCACCAGACATTCCCGAAATTTGAAAGGTCCGATTATAGGTAGAATACTAAGTCTGTGGTTATCAATGAACATTGTGCGCCGCTGACCAGCAACGCAGTGGCAGTAACTAATTTTCTCCTTATGTCCAAAAGAAATACCTGTGCCGTATCTAACGTAACATACTTTAACCGTCCGTGTGTCATTGCTCACAATGATTGAATTACGCTATGATCAGCAATATTATTTTCCTCCCCCGTGGAGTTATGATTATTCTTTACAGTAACCCTATCATGTACTGCAGGAGTTTTTTTACTGTTCCCACTTGACTTCACTTGTATTTTAGTATCATTCCTGTTTACATCACCTTTACTGTTATTCCCTTGCAGCGGCGGATTTACGATTTATGGGGCCCTACGCTACGTAATTTTTGAGGCCCTACGCCCTTCTTTTTATTTTTATTTTTTTAATACAAATGACAAGATAAAAAAATATTTTCATTTTGGAATTTATTGTTAAGTTAAAACAAAATTAAAACGAAACAAAATTAAAAATATTAAGTAAATAGGAAAACTATCGATGAGATCAAAACCTTTGGTTCATAATCAAATAACTTAAAAGTAACTTCAGGTACATTCTACATAACAATATACAAAATCACATAAATAAAAAAGGAACTAAGTATATCATTAAAAATAAAGAAAATAAAATACAAATATTTTAGACAAACAAACAAATAAAAACTCAAAAATACTAAAACAAAAATAACCAGTTTTCTAATAGTAAAGCAAGAGTTTTCAAAACTACAAAAATATAAAGTACTAAAGGTACAACAAAAAAAAGACTAGGTAGTAAGGATATACCTATATAAAATATAAACATATAGGAAACAAACAAAAATCACAAAAACAAATTATTTTTCTGATTTTAATATTGGCCAATTCCCTTATTGCATCATCGTAATTTAAATTACCAGTCAAATCACTTTCAATTGAACGTATTCCCAAAAATTGCAATCTTTTTTCTGTCATAACAGTTCTATATTTATTTTTTATTATTGTTAATTTGGAAAAGGAACGCTCCGCTTCGCAACTAGTTACGGGTAGCGTTAAAAATATCTTTACGGTGGTGTATAAATTGGGAAATACACCTATCATTTCCTTACTATAGATGATGATTAACATTGTTGAGCAACTCGTGTTTCTTTCAGGGTTAAATATTTTTAAATATTGTTTGAACTGCAAGGCTTCGCTAATGAGTTCTTCTTCAAGATCTTCGTTGTAATATTCTAAGAGTTTTTTAAAGCCCTCCGCATCAATATCGTCATTTGAGATATCCCCTATATCAAATAAACATTTAAATTTAACTGTTACATCTCGATAGACAGAACTACGGCGATGTAAGTCGTTTATCAAAAAATCCAAGCCTGTTGATAATCTCAACTCTAAATTTTACTTTTCCAATAAACATAGGCATCTCAGTTTCCTTATTAGTTAGCAATATTTTTCTTTTACGGTTACTGAATTCAGCAAATTCTTTTTCAATATCTTCGCTTAGTTCTTTAGCATTTGCTTCCAATTTATCGGTTTCTGGTTCAGATTTTTTTCTGACGTCTTGTAAAAATTGTTTTAAAGAATCCAATAAATGGTATCCTTCTTGTATATCCAAATCAGGCGATTGCAATTATTTGGTAGAAACTTTATTAAAGCGTTTTAGAGGTTTTTCCCAAATTAATGTTAACATAGCAAATTCTAATTTAATCAACTTTTTGTATAAGTTTTTGGCTTCGTTTCTGCAATCAGTTTTTTCTCTTTCATGTAAATATGTTTTAAAGATTTTAAAATACCATCGTATCCAATTTTAAGTGCTCTAGCAGCTTCATAATGAGCACACCATCTTGTTAGACTTAAAGATTTAAGAGCGTATTGAAGTTTGGCGATAGTTGATACAATATTCCATCTATGGGGTGACACGAAGAAAAAAACATAAAGGGACTGGATAATACCAAAATAATCAACGACTTCTGGCATTAATTTTACAGCTTCGACTCCCGCCAAGTCCAATGAATGTGCCGAACAAGGTATAAAATCTGCAAACTTGTTTATTGACTTAAAACGAGCCTGAACTCCATTATATCGGCCACTCATCTTGGCTGCGTTATCGTATGACTGTCCTCTAATGTTTTGGAAAGAGAGAGACCACATTTATTTAAAAATGCACATATTTCTTGAAACAAATATTCTGATGTGTGATTTTCAATGGGAGGGAATGAAAGTGAAAAACCTTTCGTACGACAATCCTTGATAACAATATCTTACAACAATAGCTAGTTGGTCAAGGTGTGCTAAGTCCGGTGTAGAATCTAGTGAAGGGAAAATCGGATGATTTTTAGAATCGAATATCTTGCATTCGAATACTTTTGAGAATCGAATGATTATTCGAATACAAAGAATCGAATTATTTGGATTACTCGCGTTATCCTAAATGTTTCAATTAGCGAATCAACCTCTCGAGATTTCGAGTGACTTCGAAGTCTCGTTCTCGAATTCAAATTTACAAATTGTCTGATTCTGGAATGTTTGATCTTCAAGTCTTCATTCTTGATACATTTAAGCATAAGAGCAAAATCTTTTACAAAGATTAGCGAAAGCATTCACGATTAAAAAAGAAAATATTGGTTAAAAGTTGTTTTATTTAGATATTATGTAAAAGTTTATTAAAGAATTACTGAAATCATCACTTTTTAATAATGTAAATTTGAATTTCCAAAACTCCTTATCTTCTGCATATTGCAAAAATATGTATGTCATACCTGCCGACTACCGCATTTAAAATTAATAATACAGATACTACAGAAGAAAAATATTCAACAATTAAAAAACTACCACAGTAATTAAACTATCCTATTTTATATTTTTTATAGTATAGCGTTTCGATTATTGTTCACCATAACACGAAACAAAGCCCGCTATTATTTGTAGACGGCAGACCAGCATATCGAACAAGTTATAACTATTATAATCGCATTTGACGCGAATTGTGCCAATTCATATTTCATTTCGATTCAACCAGCATTCGAGGGACGATTAATTCGGTGTTTGCGCATTCGAATATTTCTGGTATTCGAATTCTTCGTTGAGAATCGAATGCAATCGAATGCAAGCCAAAATCGAATACTTCGATTATTTGTATTCGAAAAGTCCCTTCACTAGTAGAATCTACAATTATAGAACTGAACATCATTATTATTTATTTGATCGATATATAGCTCATAATACTTGGTTTCCCATTATAGCAATAAGCTATTCGTACGTAGTTTTGGACAAATAGGATACAGTTTTTCCTAATGTAGACTGACATTTTTAAAAATATTCTTGCAAAAAAGTGTAAAAATCTGAAATTAACTCAATAATTCCCATAAAATTTCAATTATTGAGTGAGCCCTATTTTTCTTCATGCCCTCTTAATGCTCAATCTCTTTGGCACAAACATTTTAAAACTTCTACGGCTCTTTGCAATACTTGGTAACAGTGGATAATTTCTTTTTTGGTCTGCTCTTCTAGTTCTTTTTTCGATAGTATGTTTATTTGTCTTTCTTGAAAACCATGTTAAATTGACTGCTTGTGACCTTTACTTTCCTGGTGCATATCCAGTAACCGCAAAATATTAGACCAATCGTTAAGTCCGGTTTTAAATTTTGATTCTACCTTTGAGAACACTTTACACGCAATACAATAACCAATGCACTGCTTGGTGAGTAACCATTGTCTTTTTATCTGTTGTCCGTCCTTTAGAGTCTTTGAAAAACAACTATTAGAAAAATACCTTTTATGCTTTTCGCATGTAATTTCAGATTTAGGATATCTATTATTACAGTCATAATTTTGAAAATATCAAAAATCTTTAGCTAGGCATAATTTAATCACATCGTTATTAATACAGTCTGGTCATAAAGCTAAGTCTTGATACCCACCAAAGGTTGTATCCAATTCAGCAAATGATTCGTTGCAACGTTCCAATCTTTTGAAGTGAAAACTTCTTTAGAAGCGTTTTGCGTTTTTTCCTGGGGATCAAAAATGTAACGCATATCGACTCAAAATTGCTGTATAACTAAACCACCAAGAAACAAATTTATGGGATTTTGTGCTCTATAGACATAATAAAAAGAAGATGCCGACGGGTTGCCCGTTGCGACACGATTCGTGCGACGTCAACATCTAAACAGGAAACAGCGTTGTCAATTTTAAATTTTTGCCCGAAGGAAATTACTTTGTTTACGCATTCTTTACGTCTTTACAGTCTTTACTGAACATTATAATAAAAATTATAGGTAAATAGGTATAGGCATAAGTTTTCGTATGTAATAATATAATTAACTTTTAGTGTGTAGTGTGTCGTGATTATAGTTTCTTGGATTTTAATTTATTATAATTATTACTGGAGGAGAACGTTAGATTTTATTTAATTTAACAGATTTTTTTATAAATTTGAAATTTGGAGTATACTCTTGAAAGTAAGGTGGGCCTCTGCGGGGCCCCAGGCTGCCTGGGGCTCTACGCTGCAGCGTACTTAGCGTACCGGTAAATCCGCCACTGTTCCCTTGACCTCCGCTTTGGCCCCTTGCGGTATGAAGTAAAGTGTTATATGACCCATTGCAAATGGCACATCCTCCCGTGCTAAAATGTTTGGCAAAGAGGTGAAAAACATTTATAACATAATTTAGTTGTAGTAATAAACTGTCGTCGTTGCTCAACCGGTAGCGATTTAAATTTACAGGATTTACTAATATAGCAATTAGTACCTTTACAAAAACAACTTTTTTACCCCGTGTCTCTCCCCTGTGATCCATGATTTTAGCGCTTAGTGTTTAAATTAACCAATTTTCCTTTACTCTCAGGCACCCCTAAATTTTCTAATCCAATACTTTTCCAAGAAGCTCAAAAACGCCCTCAATGTAGGCAGTGCATTACTCTCCGTATCGAATTCAAAGGCTTCCTTCCACTGCATAAGGATTTTAGTATCATATAATATTTCCTGGCTGACCGAAACTTAAAAACGCAGGTTAGAAGTACCTAGATACTATGTTTTATTTATTTCATAATTATTATAAATCAAAGCATATTGGAATATTTTTTACCCATAAGTGCAAAAAGAAACAGCTATATAAAACGAAATATTTGCGTTAAGTCTTCTAGGAAAATATTTTTTCTAATATTATGCAATAGTATTTCATTTACTTTAATTCATCACATAATGAATTAAATTACGCGCCATCGGCATCGCATCGAGCCGTGAGTGCAAGTCGGCATCTCCATCAGCCGGCAATAACGTTGGCCGGCCGGCCGTGTGCATCGGGCGCCGATGGGCGCCGTAGCCGTCGTTGCGTCATAGCGCCGCACTGCACGGATTGCACCCAATCACAACGGCGATATTGGGCGCCGAGGCGAGGCGAGCGCTTGCGTCCCGCGCCCTCGAAGGCGCCCGAACGCGCGCGACGTCGGCCGCCGCCAGTACCGTGTTGATAGCGAAGCATAGCACGCGATCGGGCTCGACAGCTTATCCCGGTCTCTGTTTACCTTTAGTGTAGTCGTAGTTCAGGCAGTTGCAAATCAGTGTTATGGAGGGCCAAAATCAGGAACTCATCGCCACCGGATCCCCAGCTGAGGTGCCTAATGACCCCGGGTGAGTGATCAGTCGGCGCTGCCAGCCAAACACGTGTTTTCGCCCCGCCCCCGCACTGCTAACGACGCTCTTTTTTGTTCCAGGAAAATGTTTATCGGCGGTCTTAGTTGGCAGACAAGTCCAGGTAAGAACAATCGTTTCGTGTATATGAAAACAACCTTGTTTTCTTGAAGACATATGCAGAGTTTTTTAAGATTTGATCCCCTAAAAATAAGTAAATTTGCCCTTAACCGCGTAACAGCTTTTAGTTTTCTGTTTTTTTTTTAATCAAGTGGCACTTACAGAACTAGCGCACATAAAGTAGTTACGGTACGAATTTCCTTGCTTGTAAAGTTCAAATCCGAACTGTTTTGTTTACTCTTTTTATTATCGCAACGCTGTTAAATCATTCCAGAGAGCACGTGTTTTGTATACACAGTTTTTGACACTTGAATGCTGCAATAAACTCTACGAGGCAAATTTCGATATAACCTTAACGTTATTAACATAAAAATTCAAAATATTGCGCGGACAGAGTGTGCGCACTGCGCTATCTCAAGGGGATGGTTTTAGCTTTAGGTTCTAACCCTAGATGACGCCAGCAATTCTGACAAACTTTGACTGCATGTTTGACATTTCTGGTCTGGTTCACTTCTGTGTTTATTCTTTATTCATATTCATATTATACGTTGCGAATATAATTTATTGCCCATGGATGTATTGTTATCGACATAAAAAATCAAAAGCCGGGCCCCATTTTTCTTTGCTAAACAAAATAAATCAAATATTTTAAGTTTTACTTAGTGTATGTGATAAACAGTCCCTATAATCAAAATGGGCATCTTCTGATGTCGTTAATCATGTGTATGGACCTATTTCCCTGAGAATTTTCTCTGAGGTTAAAGTTGGTCTCGCGGCATGCAGGATGTGTTCCATTTTTTTTTCACATAATGCAACTCATTAAATACTAACTATAGACACATCTAAAATGTTTCTTATAGAGAATGGTAAAATTCTTATTCGTCTTAATTTTCCTCACTAATGTCCATAAAATAATTAGCAGAAACTGAAGTTTTACATTTGTCTGTTATTTTGCGAGCAAGAGAGAGAGCTACTAAGAATGTTTATTTCCAAATGTGACGTGTATGACCCGTAACGAACTATTTTGAAATATTGCTTTGTATGACTCGCCTTTTTAGGGGGCAGGATTCCATTTTTTAGTTTTATTTCGCTTTTTTCAATCCGCAGAAGGAAAAAGTACACTAGGTGCAGTTTTTAACACCCGCGAATCTCTTTATGTTGTGCGGGTCCCAATTCTCTC